>CAHIKZ030000777.1:472500-497500 GCA_903632075.3 Acanthosepion pharaonis | reverse complement strand
GGATAGATCAAGGCATCTGGAGATATTGATCAAGATTACATTTGAATAGTTGGAGATTAAGAAAACAGCAAAAGGGATGGGAGTTCTACAGGCAAGAAGTGTGAGACATGAAGCTATTGGAGTAGAAGAGATGGCTACATTTAACAGTTTCGACAGTGAAAGGGTGAGAGTGAGATGCCAGCCTAGTTGTTTTACTTTTTGTGTACTTGTGTGTTTAATTATTTAAAAATTAAAATTGTTATAGCATACCTACAGATGATAATATGCATTTCCCCATTCGCATAAATACAGTAGTAAATACTGTATGTTGGTCTGCAGTTAGATATTCATTGTGGAATTCACTTGACTTAATTCTAGCAGTTGTCTACTTGTGTTGATCTTGTCCTAAGTATTATCGTTCATTACCAATTTTCATTTGATTATTCTATTCAGTAACCTTCTTTAGGTTACAACAAAGATGTAAAAAAAATTGCTTACTCACTACTATAGTTTCACCAGTTTAGCTCATCAGGCAATAAGTGGTTAAAAACATTTTTATAAATCAACTTATATATCTCTTATGGAAATCTTAAGATGGTCATCTTATCAACTAAAATTGTTCTTAAACACTTACTGCCTGATGAGCCAAATTAGTGAAACTATAGTAGCGAGTAAGCAGCAAATTTACATCTTCTGTTCTTCATTTAAAATTTTTTGTTAATGCAACTATTGTCAGAGTGGTAAGACTTGCTCCTACAGGTTTTGATGCATATGTTTACACATTTATTCTTATAATTATTAAGAATAATTTACTTTATGTACAAGGTAAGAATTCTCAATATCAGAAAGATCATTTGTAAATATAGACAGTTTGAATATAAAATTCAACACTGCATGATGACTGTCAGTTTCATGCATTCAGTAACCCTTTTCCAGTATGGCTAGAAACTATCAAACACAGAAAAGGAACTCAAAGAAAGGACTAAACAGCAATTGTGAGAAGATGTCATGTATGGTTGTCATGTAGAACAGCCCAAGATGCAAACTACGATCTGGAGACACCAAAATCAAGCAAGTGTAAAAATTGAAATATCTAGAAAGTGTTTTAACAGAGGACAGAAAATGTGGCACTGAAATCCAAAGGCATATCCTAATATCAAAAGATATTCTCTAAAACAGCATTTCGCAACCTTTTTACCCTTGCATAGTAACCCTTAAAATAAATTACATGTCTCAAGGAACCCCTGCGCAAAAACAAAATTATATATCATATCTTTCTCATTTTATTTTCATCATAGTTTACATGGTAAATATCATAGTATATATTTTTGAATAACTGGTTTAAGGAAAAATTAATACTTCTTTGTCAAATTTTTTAGTAATGCTAAATAAAATTCATACTGTTCATTTATAATACTTCATCAGGGAGTTTTCATTCACACAAAAACATTCTAAGATCAAACATAAAAAATAATCAAATCCATAAACAATATCATATGCCTATAATATAAATGTAAACAGAATGTAAATAGTAATATTACATATAGGAAATTAAATAAAAAGTCAAAAGTACATTAGTTTGTCTCACCTGTTCTCATGGAACTTTTGGAGACCTTTTTGGAGGACCCCAACTGAGAAATGCTGCTCTAAAAGTATTAAGTACCAAGAAACAAGAAAATTTCATTAAGAACAAAAAAAAAAACATACTGAACTGTTAGGTAATGTTTTCCTACATGGCAGTGAATGCTGTACAATCTCGTCACAGATGAGACTTGAGGCAACAGAAATGTGATTCTACAGAAGGACACTGAGAATACCATGAACCGAATGTAAGCAATGACAAAGTTATAAAGAAAACGGAAACTTAAAGGACATTTTTAATTAGCATCAGTAAGAGACAGTTCTAATTTCTAGGGCATATAATGAGGAAAGAAGGCTTAGAAAATTTGATACTCCCAGGATATTAAAGGAAAGAAAGACAAGCAAGCAGTAAATAACCTAGCTAATGAGCTTGTGTAATTTCTTTGCAGAACAGGGATTAGTAGAAATAACAAAAAGACAAACTTTACTAAGTAAGAGTCACAAATGACAGGAAGTTGTGTAGAGCCATTGTTGCTAACATTCCGAAATGGCACATAGAAGATGATGGTTAGTGGTACATGTAAGAGAAATAAGGGAGTTACAGAAAATCACTTCCAATGTCTTATCTTTATATTAAAGCTTAAAATCTATTTCCTTTGTTGATTTGTGCCATGTTCTTTTAATACTTGAGTGATCATGGCTGTCCACATCATCATATCTTTTGTCAAAGTAACTTTTGACTATTTACCATCCCTCTTCGTTTCTGTTCTCTCACATGTACTTGTTAAGTTGATTACTTGCTGTTTCTCTTGCCGTCAATATATCCTGTCCGTGTTAAATTCTCTAAGCCTTCTTTGATCAATAAGCATCCCAAAACTTTCAACTGTCTCATTCCTATTGTAAGTATAAGCTTCCTTGTAGTTCCTGTTTTCATTTAAACTTCCTCGTTGTTCACATGTTCTACTCATGGTATTCTTAATGTTCATCAGTAAAACCAGATCTCTGTTGCTACAAGGGAGAAGATACAGCACTTAATTTTTATTTTTATTGTAATTTTCACTGCAATATGCAAACATTAACTATTAAATTACTTTTTTCTTTTCTAGGTGTCAGTTATGGGGGACATTGCCAATACTCTGGAATATCACAGTTTCCGCAGTACCATTCCTTTGAAGAAGGTGAGTCACACAGTCCCCGACTTCTATAGACTTTGGTTTTCATCTGCATTAAAACTCTTCACCAAAAACCCAATTGCTTTTTTGATAATTGTTATGCCATTTCTTTTTCCTTTGAGATTTTCTTTCTCAATTTTCTTTTGTTCTATCTCAGAAAAGTTTCAGCCAAGGCAAAATATAACTGCAGTCAGAACTTAACTGAATTCTATATTTCAAAGAAAAAAAATTAGCTTAAAAAATGTGATTTAGGGTGTGAGACATCCTGTTTTACAATTGTGTATGTCTGTATGATAGCCTTGTAAGGATAGAAAAAGCAATTATCTCTCTTCGGTGGAGATGAAGTCACATGACAGCCGCTTAGCAACGTTATGTCATAGTGACAAAAGCGGCCAAAATCTTTCAGTCTGTCCAGGAATCAAACCAAGCAATTGTTTTTTTTTAGCATGAGTGATGCCCTTGCCTCACTTGAGTGGAGACTAAATCTGCCTCCTCCGGACACACTCAAATCTGGAATCCTAAATATGGCTCCTCCAGTTCCCATTAAAAAAAAATATAAATAAGATTCTCTTTTTCTGACCTCTTTTCACTCTGCTTGCTGTTGCATACATGTTATAGTTTCTCTACATCAGACACATGTAAATATGTATAGTTTTGTTTTGATTCATTAGTATAAAACTCTATCTGAGAACAACATGTTTCTTTCAAATATTCTGTTCCATCCATGAAATAAAGTGTTATTATATCATATATAATATCAATAATGGAAGAATATTCATTTTTTTCATAGCACACACATCATCTGATGGCATATTATTAGTCAGCCAATTAGCCTGATGAGCAAATCAAGCTCTTTCTGAATAAAGAAAGATTGTTCACAGATACTTATTACAGAATGTAGGTATAGTAAGTCAATGAAAGAAATTAAAGAAGACAGCACATACATACCTGTGTAGGTTTGGTTGTTTTGTTTATTTTTGTTTTTTTTTAATCTCTCCCAAAGCAAAGTGGGTCCAGCCTAACAGAGTATTTGTCATGATTTGAGCCAAGAGTTTTACAACGCCAGATGCTCTTCCTGATGCTCAAATCATGGTAGTCCAATGCTTTTATTAAGTCACATCTCTAGGAAGGTTGTCATTCAATGCATGAGACCCCCCCCATCCTAGCCTTTTTATATATATATATATATATATATATATATATATATATAGTTATACTCATTTGGAAAAAAGTTAGGTATTTTGGCTTGTAATTGAACAAGCCAATGCCCAAGAGAAAATAAGGGATAAAAAAAGAAAGAACTAAGACCATGAAATTGAGGCAAAAACAATCGTCCAGAATTCAAGAGTCCAAAGAAAAAAACCTCCAAAACGAGTAAAGCAAAAGTAACTACATAAAGTGCTCAATACACTAAGTAGAGCAAACGTAAATGAACCTAAAGAGCCAGGTAAACCTACCTAGGTTTCACCTATACGGAGTCAACTGACTATCCCTATAGGTGAAACCTAGGTAGATTGCCTAGCTTTTAGGTATTTATATATATATATATATATATATATATATATATATATATATATATATATATATATATAGTAAAGTTTAAAATAAATTCCATGAATGTATAATCCAAGTGGGTCCTAGTAATATTAAAATTGATCCGCAAAAAAGAGCTCAATGTATTTTATTTGTACAGAGCAATATTATGAATAATCAAAAAGAATTTCTTTTTAACTCTTGTGTGGAATAGGCTATTTCAGCAGATCAATCTCACTTTTTGTACTGTCGAAATAGCCTATTCCCCACATGAGGTAAAAAGAAATTTTTTTTGATTATTCATCATGTGTGTGTTTTTTTTTTTTTTTTATTTTATGAACATATTTTCAAACTTCAAATCGTAGCGTTATTCTATTTTATCTTTTTTTACTGTTGGTTCAGATCAGAATAGTCAATTTTTTTATTCTATTATCTTTCAAATATTTTTAACAATAATAAAAAATGTTCTCCTATATTTGGTGATAATTTTATACTTTTATTATTTCTAAATTATTATTTTCCAAAGTAATAATAATAATGTGTTACATTTGATAACAAACTGTTTCCTCCAACATCCAGTGTAAGATATATGTATGTTTCTATCTGTGTAACTCCGATTGTCACTCCTTACGGTGGAGATGCTTGTATGGTTAAATGACTCTGAGTGATTCTGTCATGAGTTCTAAACTCGTGGTAGGACCACCCTTGGCAGGAAGGTCAAAATCAAGGACTCAGACTAAGCATGACCAACAGATCTCAGTGGTTGAACAAGTGGATGGAGAGGGCTATGCATGATGGACATGCTATAGAAGGTGCCACTCGAATTTATAACGGTCAGCAGTAGTCTGTGGCAGTTTCATAACTGGATTCTTGTATCACTTCCTGGCAAGTTGAGGTCCACCTTCAGCAAATCCACACCATTGACATTTTCTTCTAATCTGATTTTCTTTCACCTCCAACCAACTCTTGCGGAGCCAAATGATGATAAGGAATGGGTGATGGGAGCAGATTTTGGTAAAACTGGAAGCTTCTTGTCTTGAACCTGCACGTTGATGTCAAATTTAGTCATCAATGCTATCCTCATAAAGCGATCAGCAAAGAAGAAATTAAATTCTTGGATACAAGATAAAGCCGCCACATATTAACTATTGTCTCTTATAAGAAAATTCTGATTCTTAACATCTTTTCTCAACATGCCTCTATTTGGTTGAAAGCTTAATAACATGCAATAATTATTATTTTTATTCTACCTTAAATTTTTTTCATCAACCTCCTATGCCCATATATCAGTCCAATTATCTTTCTAATTTACATAAATGATCTGCTTAAGAGTCTACTCTGATCTTATTTGAATATCTATACTGATGATACAGTTCTATATGGATGCATGTATATACACGTCTATGACGGAAGGTGTTAATGCCATTAATGCTCGGATGACATCCAGATCAATAAAGTACATTGCGTTTTACCAAGACTATGAATTTGATTCTCACTAGGTGTTTTATGGCTTTCTGTCACATTAAACTGAGGTTAGTCAATAGCTGAAACATTTCTTATTTTGTTTTAGTACAGTTTTCTGTTTTAAATCATAAACTTGTACAGCACTTAGGATTCTCTTCAGAAAGAATTAATCCTTTGAACCCTGCATTCCTGAACAATTTTAACCCTTCTGCCTAAACTTTTGAGTCAAAATTCACAAATAATTGGTATGTAATGTTTCATGGTAAATATAAAAATAGTTACAAGTGTTTTCCCACCATTCAACTGGTAGCTGGGCATTAAGTCAACTTTCTCTACCACTGTTCAACCGGAGACTGGTCATTACGTCATTTTTCTCTACCACCAGTAAAATGGTGGTCGGAGCTCAAAGGGTTAATGAACGAGAATAAAAACGATATTGCTTTCTTTTCTCTCTAATCTATTTTCTGAAATTGTTTTCCCTTTTAGATTGTTGTTGATGATGACCATCACAAAGCTTGGTCATTGTATGATGCCGGACCACGCAGTGTTCGCTGCCCTCTCATATTCTTTCCTCCTGCCAGTGGAACTGCTGATGTTTTCTTCAAGCAGATTCTGGCATTATCAACTGTTGGATACAGGGTCATTGCTGTAAGTACTTCCAGTTCCAGTCAATGTTTTTTTTGGGGTTTTTTTTCCCCATGTGATGAATTAAGAAATATCTGTCCTTTTAATTACTTGGGAGTAACCAACAAGACGTGGTATGATAAAACTCACCTAAACAGTCACAAACTGGCCTGGGAATATCCGCTTGCCAGATGGCAAGTCCACCTGCCCCACATGTCATATCCAATTAAAATGCAATGAAGAAACAAACCCAGATAACTGTTTTAGTAATAAAATGGAATAAGAACAGTCATTTGCACACTATCAATTACTCATATGCAATGTGAGAGGATATTTTCAAAGGTAAAGCTCACAAAAAGAAGGTTAAAAATTTGCTGAGAATTTGTAATCATACATGTTGCTATCCATTGAAAAGAAATTGTTAGATGAATTGGAAGCAAAAGCAATTATTAGCAGATTCCCACAATTATTTAAGCTTGGACATGCAGGTGGTGTATTGGATAATGTCTCAGGATTGTTAATCAGAGAGCCAAGTTCCAATTCTCGTTATGTAAATTATAGCTAATTATGAACAAATACCCTTGTAAAAGGTATGAATCTACTTCTCCCCCCAGCTATGGGATAATTAGTAAGACTTGTATCTCAAAAAAAATTCTTACATTCTAAAAATATTTATTGGCTTTAAATAATCTACAAGGGTTGATAAGCCATAGAAAGCAAATCAATTAAACCAAAAATCTATAATCTGCATAGATCCTTACTAACAATCTGAGATCATTAACATAAAGAAAAGTAGGGTAGGAATGAGGCTTGTGAGACACCAACATTGATCTCATGGACTTCAGAAGATTGGCTATTGACAATAACCTTCAAAGACCTACCTGATATGAAGGGCTTGATGATTGTAAAGTCTCTTCCAGAGATTCCATAGTTATAGATTTTGAGTAACAACCCCAGATGCCACTGCTTGTTATAGATGTTTGAGTTCTTAAAGGCAATTGTTCTTGTAATGAATTTATTGTTGAATGCCTCATTGATTCTGTTTTATGATAGAACATCAGCAGTGGACTTAGAAGAACAAAAATCTTTACTGCTTGTTGCTCAGGGGGTTGTTTCTGTTGAGATGATGAACTATCTTTCTGATTATAGCCTCAAAGAGTTTGCTGAGGACATTAAGGAGGCTGATGCCCCAATAATGAAATGGGGATGAATGCTCCTCCATATTCTTGAAGGTAAAACAGACAAGACAGTTATAGAATGTTGAAGGCAGTGGAGTCAGACAAAATATTTGCCTAAGTTCCTTTCTTGTGTATCATCTGGGGTGTTAGTCAAGATAATTCATTAATGATGAAACCAATTAATTTTTGTCTTGAAAATGCTATCAAATAATTCGCACAAAAAATACTCCAAACTCCAGTGGTTAATTTTTTTTCCTTTTAGGACAAAAAGGCTTTTCATCACAGCCACTGCAACAAACTGTGTTTGTAAAGTTTAAGCCCAACTTTTTTTAATGACGCTAATACAAAAAACATCAATTTAATTTAAAATGTAACTGATATATGAAACAAAACAAGTTCAATTGACCATTGATGAAAAAATAGAAAAAATACTTCTGGATATTGTTGTAGAATGGTTAAGGAGATTTTTGACAAGTAATTTTTTTTCATAGGTTTTCTTACTCTGTCAGTGAAAACAATGATTGTTCTGAAGCAGATGATAAATATCTTGGGAGAAAATTTCTTTGTCCCATATGTTGGGATTTCTTCCTAACCAATAAAAAAAAAAAGGAGAACTCTTGGTTTTACCAACAAATTTTTCTTTCTTGCCTTGAAGTCAGAAGGCTATAACCACTTAACTATATCAAATCTAACAACTATTTTTATTTTATAAAAGCGATAGAAATCAATGTGCCTCCTGATTGTTAACTTCTATTTAAAACCTGAGGAGGTTAGCTTAATGCAAAAAGGAAGCAGTTTAAAAAAAAAAGAAAGGAAGATATTTGAAATGTGATACTGCTTGGTATAATTCCAGATGAATAATAAACAAATAATTAGATCTGTGACAACAGTCAAGTTAGATTCATAATCAATCATCATGTCAATGCTATTTCCATCTGTGGCTCACATGACATTTTTTTTTTAATCGTTTCACTTCTAGCAAGTCAATAAAGCCACTAAGATACAGGTTAGGACCAATAACATTACAGATAAGAATATTTGTAAAAAAAATAATCCCTGTAAGTTGTATAAATTTGCAAAGTGAAGCATAAAAAAGTCTCCTCATATTCACCAAGTTTTTTTGTTCCTTTAGAATTTCATCTGGAAAGTAATTGTTTCACCATAATTTTATCAGATAATTAAGTGCTTATCTATTCTATTTTATTCATTGAGTATTTGATCTTTAATTTGATCTTGTAACTATTTACACTATTCGGACTCTTGTTCTCATCTTTATTGTCATATTCACAATTTTTCGGCTGTTGTACACTCCTGCTGCATGACAATACCACCCCATGCACTGTCAACCTGACTTTGACTACAAAGTGACTCCCACAATATGGTTGAGATGCACAACATGTATCTGACTTAAATCTTTCCAATCATCATATGTTTGAGCCTCTCAAGTACCTTTTTTCTGTTTCTCTATGTAAACTTGAAATTTGTGTTGATGGCCATTAATTGATGTTTCAGATCTATCACTTATCTGTTGGGCCCAAACCAAATCCATTATGAAAATGCCATCACTTTATTGATTCTTTTTTTTTTCTTTCTTTTTTTTTTTTTTTTTTTTTTTGTTGTGATAACAAAGCTGGAGACATTAGTCCACATGTAAATAATAATTTCTTTAAGGCTTATGGAATTTTTTTTTTTTTCAATTTCATTGGGTAATTTCAAATTCATTTATTCTTACTTTATTTTCCTTTCCTTCAGGTTGACTATCCTGTCTATTGGACTTTGAAAGAAATATGTGAAGGTTTCCAGAAACTTCTTGATCATTTACAACTCGACAAAGTAAGTAGATACCTATCGAATCAAATTATTCCATGATCTCAAAGAATGCGGATGATTTTAGCCCAACCAAAAAGGCTTTTATAAAATGGCTGGTCAGCTTAGAAAGTGGATTAGGTCCAGAACTTTTCAGCACCTCCTTTAGACCATTGGAAAACTGGGCTTGGTCTATCATTACTTTCATGGGATTACTTGGCAGTACCAACCTTTTCCTATTAAATTCAAATTTAATTTTCTCTTTTTCAAATAATTTTCTTTTACTTGTAATACAATGGGTTCCACTTACGACACACATGAAGCCAAATGTGCTGTAAATGATTTTATCTGAGCCTGAAGCAGAGGCATTTTCTAACAACCAACAGTAAAATCTAGATGTGAGAACTTCAAAGCAATCATTTGCACATTAGGAAGAAGAAAATGAAAACTTCCCAAATCAAGTGCCATTCTGTCAAAAGGTAAAAATTTGAGTCATGTCGCCAATTCTAGAATCATTGGTCAGAAGCTGGCTGTTGCCGAACAAATCATCAATTGTAATGTAGAGACAGGCAGCTGGGGAGTGTCAGCAATGGTTACAGCAATCAGAGAGAGGAGTTGGCTGTCTACCAAGTCACCTTAGTGGGTGTAAGAATAAGTGAAGAGACTTAAGTGTCACCGGCATACCCCCAGAAAGAATGCTAAGTTGAACTTGCTCAGTGAATAAAGAATGCAGTATCTTGAAAATGGGATTCTTTTTCTTTCTTTTGCAATATTTCATTTCCTGTTCCTTTGAACAAAAACACTGTCTTTCTCAGTTCTTGCGTCACATACACACACACACAAACAAAAATTGAAAGACATCATTGGGTGAAGTTGTCCAGTCATTGGAAAAACTAACCAAATGCCGTAGTTGTATGCTAACCTTTATCTAGCTAGATGTAAAAATTGTCACCAAACTGTGGTATCCAGAGGAATTTTTAAACTACCACAGTCTATTTTTTTAAAATTTCCATATTCTTTAAAATAAAAACTAGTACTATTAGATATTTCCTTGTCTGCACGACAATCCTTTCTGGTAACATAGCTTGCTATATACAAAAGTGACATTTTAGTATTGTAGAGTAGCTAGCACCCCTTCAGCACTCTACCAGATAGCCTAGCTCATAGCCTTAAATAATCTACGATTAAGGACTTGAACAGTTGATTAATAAGTTAATACTAAGCTGAATAATATTCAAACTGATTGTACTTCATTTGGCTATACAGCATCTGACGCTCCTCTATTCCTTGTAAGTTGTCTTGATAATTGTTTTGTAACTTATTGGTCTGTGTTTTTTGTATGTATCCATTAGCACCAGATACAGGTACTGAATAAATATATTAAACACTCATTCTTCTCTGTGTATCATTCGCCTCGACAATACAACACAACAGATTGGGGACGAGGACGAAATCGGTCCGAATATTATTCAGCTCAGTATCAACTTATTAATCCACTGTTGAAGTCCTTAATCATAGACTATTTAAGGCTATGAGCCAATCCAGCTGACAGTGCTGAAGGGGTGCTAGCTACTCTACAAGTATCCTAGCTTCGAGGTTCCATAAGTTATCAAATGTTTGGCATCCCATTTCATCCAGCAAATGTCTACATTTTTGAGCAATTATGGCCTGGTTCTTTGACACCAACATTTAATTTAAGAAGTAGTTTAGTTTTTTCCAATATGAAATTTTTCAATAACATTTTGAACTGTTATAAGATATACACCTCCAGAACTTTGTCTTAATTTTCTAAATTGATTTTATAGTCTGTGGTAAATTCACCAAGCACAACAAAATTAAACCCACTCTTTAGCAAATATCTGCAGACATCAATTAAGCCATTACATGTATGTTCGATGGCTAAACTAGTATCCTTGCTTTCCTTCCATTCTTTTTGTCATTTTCCCAAAATTAAAAAAAAAATAACAGATGTTAATCATCTAAATCTGATATCACTTTTTTCAGTGTATTATTTTTCTTAGTGTTAGCATATATTTCTTTGAGAAAGACAATTTTCCAAAATTTTAAGACTTTTTCAATGTAATTAACTGTTTCTGCAGTATCCTCCCCATTTAATAATGGGTGTGTTTTAATGGCAGCTACAATTGATCACAAAAAACTTTCAAACAATAGGAAAGATTTTGTCACTCAACAATTTTGGGTACATTACTTAGTTTCAGCAGCTTAGCAAATTGAGTTTTACAATTTCCCATTTTGGTGTCATCTTTTTGCCTTTGGAATAAAACAATAATTCAGAAGTAGGTTCAGTAATCGAATTATTTTGAATATTTTTAAAAAGGTGGACATAATCAAAAAGTAAATACAAGCCATTTTTAGTTAACCAAGGCTTATTAAAAATAGTGTCAAATTTTTTGAATAAACATTGATGGAGCCTGTTGCTATCACACACAATTGTAATTACTTGACTATTTAATTGTTTGATTGCATTTGCATTAACGAACAAAAAAAAACCCACACAATTTAATTTCTGTCTTTCCTTGTCTTATCAACTGACTGAATCTTGTCTAGAGACTCATTTTTAGCCATTGTGGGTGTCCCCCTGCTTACCCACAATGAGCAACCTACTGATGCTCTCATCTTCTTCCCACATTGGCACTTGAAGTCATTAGAATGTAATCTATTCTTCCACACGGGGTCAAGTGGACACTTAAGAAAATACCATCACTTAAGAGGAAGTTGACCAAAAACAGATGACTTCTACACTAGCCGTTGTCAGCATTTGAACCCAGGTATGGGGAGAGAAAAGAATACAAATATCTTTTTCTTTCATTCATCTGTTTTTGTTATCAGTATACTTTCAGTCTATTGAAAAACATTGTTTTTCTTTCTTGTTTTCCAGTTTATTTTGAAAGCTTTTTTCCCAATTTACCACCACCTTCTTAATAGTATCATACTTCTAAAAAGTGTATGAAACTTATATTCTAAAGTCTTGAGGGTTTGACTTTGGAATTTAGGTTTCAGAATTTAAAATTTTAAAGTTTGTATGAATGTGGGAATCTTTTAAAGACTGTCAGGACAAAAGGACTTGGGATTCAGATATAAGAATTTTAGAGTTTGGAAAATTAAATTTTGGATAATCATATTTTCCAGGGGGTGGGTGTGGATCAATTTACCTCCACCCCACATAAAATATGAATATCTAAACAAAATTAACCACTTTAATATTTTTACAGAATATTTCTTTTAAATTTACTGTAAAAATATTAAACTTGTTAATTTTGTTTGACATTTTTAACAATACTCATAAAATTCAGCATTTTTTTTTTTTTTTAAATACCTGTAAATAATTAATTTTTTTAAATTTGTAACTCTATATATTTATGAAGAATATCATAGACAAAATATTAAATTAAACTTTTATTCAATTTTTTTCAAATGGTCAAATTTCTGTATAGTAAAAGAGGAAAATTAGTAGTGTAAAAACTAAAGTTACATTCATTTTATCTGTTTTCTTACAAGACGGTATCAACATACTTCATGTGTTATAAAGAAAACACAAATTATTCATTAAAAAATGAATTATAAATTAACTATGTGACAAAATTCTTGATAATGACATTTTTTGTGATTTTTGCTGTTTAAAATAATCACAAAAAAAAGAAAGAAGACTTGACAAGACAATGTTGTCTCTTTTATATTTTTGTGGTATATTTTTAAGAATAGTTGTAAAATATTAGATTTATTATTGAATTTAATTTTTGACATTAACTTTGTGATAAATTCTTTAATTTTGCAGTGAAAAACATTTTTATTTTTTAATTTCTTCTATTTATTCATGAAGGACAGAAAAATTCAATATTCTTTTCTAAAAAAGAAAAACAGATTATTCATAAAAAATGAATTTTATACTTAATATGATCATTGTTGAAGAAAAATAGAGAAAATATAAAATTTAAATTAACTTTGTGATAAATTCTCAATGCCACTTGTGAATTTCACATAAAAAAAAATGTTTGTTTAAAGATAAGATATGCACTATTTACATTATTCGAACTATTGTCCTCATCTTTGTCGCCATATTTATTACAATGTTTCAGCCATTGTACGCTCCAGCCTTCTTCAGGTGGTTGGAATGTCGAACTGAACCCTTTATTTTGCTGATGTTATATGGACCGCAGATCCTTTGTACTTTCTCTGATAACCCCTTCACATAAGGCAGGCAGACTGTTTTCTGAGTGTTGTTGTCCTCCTCTTGTACCTGCCTATCTCAGTTTTTTGGGGCTGCTGCCATGTACCCAGGGTAGTTGTTACATTGTGGGGTACTACTTATACTGACCAATTCTTTATCTAATGTCTCTGGGTCGTCACTTATGACTTTTGCCCAGTGTTGTAAGCAATGGACGATTTACGGTATATGGATGTCTTGAAACCATGCTCTGTTCAAGATATTAGAACATTCAGAAATGGGAGTGTGTTGTTACTCTCTTTCTCATCATGAACTGTATCAAAGGTCTTATTGAGTTCACATGGTCCAGAAGAACCCGAACATCTTCCTGGTGTGGCCAGAGTATGAAGGTGTCATCTACGTATAAAATATGCAAAGTTCAAATAAAATAAATATTATACTTACTACAGTATCTTAAATAATAAACATTAGTTAATCCAAAAGTAAAATATAAAAATTTCTTAAAAAAAAAAATTAATTTCTTAATCCAATTCCAACAACAAACATTTGCATGTAAATCTTTACCCTCAGTCGCCTACTGGCCTTACTCTATGTAATGGCCTGAGTTATGGAAGCTTTGATATAAAGAATAAATAGGAATCATTTATAAAGTTAATGTTGTGCCTTTTATTAAGGCTTCATCAGAGATTGAAATATGGGCGCAGTGACTTTTCAGGTATTTTTGTGTAGACAATTTCTCTCTCCAAAATCTATCTTACATATCTATAACTCTACTATTTGTCCATGCTTAGAATATTACTGCCACATATGGTCCGGTGCCCCCTGATATTTACCTTGAGCTCCTTGATAAAATCCAAAGAAAAATCAGCAATATTATTAGTCCTGATCTGGTGTCTCGGCTTTAGTCACTTTCCCATCATCATAATGTTGCCTCTCTGTGTCTTTTCTATAAATACTTTCATGGTAATTGTTTGGATGAGCTCTTCACTATGTTACCTAGACTTTATGAATTTAAGCAGTTGTTACGTGTTGATAATTGTAACAAAGGGAAAAAAAAATGATTTACCACAACACAGAGCTAAATCACAAACAAATATTTAATTTACTAAAACACAACATAAAATATATACAAGATAAACAATTGTGGCCTACAAAACAGAAAACACAGAGTTACTGGTGGAAGTGTTACGAGGGAGAAGGAAAGGGAATCAAATATCTTTATCACTTTAGGACTAGCGGAGTAATCTATGTGCTATATTTGGAAATCCACAAAGGTGTGTAAATAAATATTAATTTTTAGTTTGGTCAGTGAAAATTAGTCAAAATTCTATTTACCAAATTTGTTCCATGAAATTCCCTTTTGGGTTTTGGTTGGTCGGCAACTCTTTATAGAGATTCTTTCAGCTGGATATAATAGTCCTCGAATCAAAAGCCGGAGTTGATAACAGCAGAAATTCTTTTCATCAACTAACGACCCTTTTCCAAAATCCCATTTTTATAGGGGCTAACACCTAATTTGCATATTTCTAGATGTTTCTCGAATCCTCTAGATTCTTCTCGAATGATCTAGAATCTTCCAAACATTCTATTTCAAATTTCTCTATTTTATATCTACTTCATGAAAGAAAACATTTTTGTATTAACAGGTAGGACTCGGTAGAATCCCTTACTATAAATTTTAACCTTATTGAGACTTTCTTATTATAGAAATGCATCCTCGTAACACACTGTACCAGGCTAGTGATGAGGTCTTGTCAATTTACAGTTGAGTTGGCTAAATGTAGCTGTAAGTTCTATGCTAACCATTTCTTTCTCACACTTCTCGCTTGTGGAACTCCCATCTGGTGACATGCTTTCCAGCCAGCTTTAATCTTCAAAAGTTTAAATGCAATATCAATTGCTAACTATGGTCCTCCTGATTGTTCTTGCTCCTTAGTAATGTTTCTGTTTTCTAATATTTCCACACCCAGTAACCCCATTACTACCTTGCTTGGGGTGATCATGATTTAAAAAAAAAAAAAAAAAAGTTGCACAAAGTGGTAATGACAAATTTGAATCTCGAGTCTGTCTTGTGTACATTGAGTAAACTGAATCCTGATTTCAAAACACTTTCTCCATTGCACAAACCTCATTAATCATTAAATATGTTTGCAAAAATGTGTCTAATAAGCAAAGAGATCTACTAATAACATATTCACATCTGTGTTTGTTATTGTCACTGTAAAGCTCTAGTAATTGTTGTTATGATGCGGCCCACTTTGCCCAGGGTCAACAATGACATGACTCTCCATGAAAAAAGTTTACCAACTCTTGCCCAACTTGTAGTGCCCCCTCCCACCCTAATGGGTTACATGATCGTGATCTGATGATTATTTATTTTCTACTAGAAAATGTACAAAATATCAACTTCACAATTATGGTTAAATACATTTGCTCCCCTCTTCAAAAATAAAAAAAAATAAGAGTACATTTTCCAACCTAAGAAAAAAATTTGTACTCGCTCAGTTTTAGTAAGTCTCAGTGTGAGAAGGTGAAGGTCATTAATAACTATCGTCAGGTTTACAGTAGCGTTTTTGTGTAGAACTTAATGATTTTAAACTTTTGAATTTAATTATTTTTCACTAAAATTTGTTTCCCAAAAATTCTGTCATCCATTCTATATGCCAAGCATTTTCATCCAGAAAGAAAGGAATTATCAATGGTCAGGAATAAATACAAGCCTGACAGAATAGGGCTGTTTCATGCATAATATGTACACACTTATAATGATTATACTAAATACATTCAAAATTGGGAAGAATGGCTTTGTCTTGAGTCAAAAATAAGGATGTAGGATATTTGTCATGGCCCCCCCACACGCACACACTTTGGGTTTTTTTTTTTTTTCATTAATGATGGTTACATTGCATCAACAAAAATTTTTAACACTCCAGATCTATAAATTTCATGTGGATGTCACCCATATTTTCTTTTATTTGTGAATGAAGGTGGGGACCTTTTCTTCAAAAATCAGATTGTTTCCATTCCCATTTTTACCTAAGGCTCTGAAAATATATTCATAAATTTTTATCTTTTTATTTTTTCTTTCATTTTTAAACCAATAAATAATAAATGAAATACAAGTATACCTCACCTTATGTTGGTAATTTGTTCCAGGAGAGGCGACTTGTCTCTGAGTTTATTTATCACTAGGCTAAACCACAAATAGCCATTCCCAGTTCTGTATTTTATTTATAAATGCATTTTTAATAATATATGGTCAATAAGAATCTATTTTAAGCTTACACATAAATTTTAGTTTTTAATATAGTACAGAAAAAAGTAATCTAAATTTACAAATACATGTACATACATACTTGTCGATGTTTTTTATTTGGTGATTGTCACAGTACATCATGGACTCTTTATTTGCGAATGTGGTTTGCTCTAAGTCATTATAATATAAAATGGTTTTATAAGGTTAAATAACAAATACAGATCGCTAAATAAAATGACAACACAGAGTCACAGGTGTTTTCATATTTCATTCTCTAGGATTTATGATGATTATATTAACATTTACTGTAAATGTACGTATTTTAATATGATTTTATATACATTTATTCTTATTTATTGTACAGCAACATGATTTTTTGTGCTTTTAACACTTTTCTAGTGATATTACAACTTCAATACTTGTAGCGGACAGACATAAAGTCGAATAAAATGACTTAAACGTTTTAATTTTTCCATATATTTTTTTGACAAACGACATATAATCGAGAATGACTTAACTCAAAATGACATAACCCGAGGTATACCTGTATGTATCTACACGTCTATATAGCAATAGCTGGTTACTTTTTTCTGAGTTCTAATTAATCCCTGTAACAAACACCTGCTAAGGCGATTTGTGTGTCTTCAACACCCAAATAGAATAGCCAACGTGGGGGTTATACTGCAATTATACTGCACATATTATCTGGAGTTCTAATTTCTCTCACAAGGCTAGGATCATTACATCATGGTTTCAATTGCCTAATTTCTCTCACAAGGCTAGGATCATTACATCATGGTTTCAATTGCCTAATTTCTCTCACAAGGCTAGGATCATTACATCATGGTTTCAATTGCCTAATTTCTCTCACAAGGCTTGGGTCAACAGATTGTAAGTTTTTCAGGTACTTTCCAATGATGCTACATGCTATGATCATTCCTCGTCTCTTTAACAAATTAATTAAGGCAGGATTTGAACACAAACATAACATTTTTCTGCTTTGCCAGAAGATTCCACAGCTGCTATGATCAATGCTCTCAGTGATGTAGTAGAAATAGAATTTAATGATTTGACAAATTAAATTGTAAAATTACCTTTTATATTTTTATCATATCATTTCTTTTCATGGCATGAATAAACTATCTTTTATATATGTAAATTTTATTTAAAATATAAATGTTGAATTCATTATTTATAATTTCAAATAATGTCTTGAAATAGCAAGTTGATATTATTGATTTTTAATGAAGATTTTACCAAATCAACTTTTTTGAAAGATAAGGGTTTCTACTCCCCACCCCCAAATAGCAAGTTGTATATGCAAAATGGCCATTTATGAAAAGTTTGTTCCTATTACAAGCCTCTTTTCGCAATTAAGAGCAGTCCTCTACACAGGTTGGCTTTTTATTAGAAAAGGTGTATTAAAGTAGAACCACTGTAAATAACAGTTACTTCATTGATACAAGGAAACAAAATGACAAAAGTATCCAAGTGTAAGTTCCACAAAAAGTATCTGCTGCATGTATAAATCTCCTGAGAAACTTTTTCTGATTTGCAGATGCAGTAAATTAACCTTTTATCACACTGTGACATCATTTACTGTCTAAAATGTTTATCCTACCACTGAAGGTGACTCTGATCTCTGAATTTGAATTTCATAGATGTGTTGTCATATCCTGCTATGACAACAGAAAACACTTTTTGAGTGAAATTAACAATAAGGTTACCGCAATTGAGAGACCTTGAAAAAGAATACAGTGTGACTATCAGATTTTCCAAGAACTCCTTCCTCATGATATGCCTCAGAAATTTCAACTCTCTCTTATTGATGGTAACTAAAAGTTTCCTGTTTGTTTCCATTTTCTTTAAAACCTCTTCATTGCTCACATATTCAGACCATGGTATTCTCTGCATCCTTCTGTAGAAAAGTACCCTTGGCACTGAAGGTGTTAAAACAAAAAGTTTTTTTAATTTTTTTTTTTATTTGCCAGGTCCACATATTTGGAGCTTCCCTTGGCGGTTTCATTGCACAGAAATTTGCTGAACACACATCGCATTCTCCTCGGGTGATGTCACTCCTTTTATGCAACTCCTTCAATGACACTTCCATATTCCAGCAAACAAATGCGGCACCCACGTAAGAGTTTGTTTTTTTTTGTTTGTTTGTTTGTTTTTTCCCATGTAAAAAGCCTGAATATATTTAGATTTTCATGTATAATGCAATCTCCACTTTATGCATGGAAAGTTTTAAATGATTGGTTTTCAGCTTACATAATGTTTCATTGTATCTTAATACATGTCATTTTCACATATCATAATACATGTTTTCATGTATAATGCAATCTCCACTTTATGCATGGAAAGTTTTTAAATGTTTCATTGTATTTAATACATGTCATTTTATATCATAATGTTTTCATTATAATGCAATCTCCACTTTATCTTTTTAAATACATGTTTCATTGTATCTTAATATATTTTCATATATACATGTTTTTTCATGTATATGTATAATGCAATTTTTTCAGCTTACTTTTCATTGTATGGAAATACATGTTTTTCAATGATTGGTTTTCATGTATAATGCAATCTTACATAATGATTGTTTCATTGTATCTTAATACATGTCATTTTCACATATCATAATACATGTTTTCATGTATAATGCAATTTCCACTGCATAACATAAAAAGTTTGAAATGATTAGTTTTCAGCTTACATGTTTCATTATACATGATTTTATGTCTATCTATATTTCTGAGATGTGGTATTGTAACAACAGTTCAAATGATGTAACTAGTGTAAATACACATCATTCAGACTGTTGTTCTCATCTTCATTGACATAGTCACGACTTGACCCAAAGAATTACTTAGGACTAAATAAAGAATTAGGTTCAAAATTCCAATGTATATCATTTGAATAAGTCCGGTGCATACAATGGCTGAAACATTATGAATATGGCAATAAATATGAGGACAACAGTCCAAATGATATAGTGTACATATGTTTTTATGTATAATGCAATCTCCACTTTTAAAGTTTAAAATGTTTATTTTTAGTTTACATGTTTCATTGTATCATTGAGACAATTTTAGAAGCCAATGCAAACCTTGGATTTGGTAGTTGCTAAGCATCAGTAAACAAGAATTTCTGCTATTTTTTTCTTAATTTGCCAATTGTATACAGTTGTTGTCACTCCTAAGAAGTGAATTAATAATGCAAGATCTTTTCTCACTGATCAAATTACATGATGGGGGACTTCATTAATGCAATACTTAAATTATTTAGAGTCAGACTAATATCCTCATCTTTATTCAGCTGTTGTGCTCTGACCTTTTTCAAGTGTCTGTAGATCTAGGTAACCTTCAGGAAATCTTGAGCTTAAGTACAAGATGTAGGTTGTTATCATTCGTCTGTTCATTTAAACTTGCCCTTGAACAAGAAGAGATATCCCTTGACATGAACAATGGAATGAGTCCACATAGATTAAATAAAAGGTTCAGTTTGGCTAAAAGGTTGTTATAATAACAAGTATGAGGATATTAGTGATGTCAGTTATTGAACTCACAGGGACACATGGCACAGTGGATAAAGGCGTTAGTTCGATCCAGTGACAGGGCCCAAAGAGTGTGTGTTCAATACCCGTTTAAGGCAGTGGAGAACTTTCAGAGGGAAATTAACAGGACATAACTGATAACTGACATCCATTAAACATGGCACATGGAACTAGAACAGTCTGCTCCAGTGAACAAAATAAAGGGTTCAGTTCGACATTCCAACCACCTGAAGAAGGCCAGAGCGTACAACGGCTGAAACGTTGTAATAAATATGGCGACAAAGATGTGGACAATGGTCTAAATAATGTAAATAATGTTCTTTTTTTTTTTTTTTTTTCCCCTTTTTTTCTCCTTTTCTTTTAAAATTTTTATTATTGAGTTTTTGGGCCCAATTCTTTCTTTTTTTTTTTTGTTCAGTATTGTGGTCTGTTATTTTTCCAGATTTTGGTTGATGCCAGCTTTGTTTTTAAAGAAGATGGTTATTGGGAGTTTCCAAAAAGGCATGGTTGACTCGAGTATTGCTGATTCCATTGACTTTCTCGTTGATAAGGTGAATCTTTTTACAACTTCATCAAATATCAAGATTAAGATGATGAAATCAGTGCGATGGAATAATGCTGATAAATTAAAATTTGATTTCTAATTTTGTTTTTTTTTTAATTATCACTTTAAAAATGGTCATATTAAAAAAAAAAAACGTATACATTAATATATACATACATAACTGTTTGTTTTTTGATGAAGCAGAATCAGGATTAATATTGTACAAAGCAAAGTGGATCCTGCTTGACAAAGAATTTGTCATAATGATTTGAAGCAAGGTTTTACAAGCCTTATGGCCACATACCATTTTAAACACTGATTCCCATACAATCATCAAAGTTAAACAACATAGTCAGTACCTAGATAGGTCACCACCTGGATGTGCAGGTGATAATGGCTCTGAATTGTTAATCAGAGAGCTGAGTTCCAATTTCAGTTGGGTTCATTATACTCACTTAAGCACAATTACCCTTGGAAAAGTATGACTCTGCTTCTCCCCAAGCTATGGGTTAATTAGTAAAACTTGCATTAATAAAACCATTATTATCTAAAAAAAATTTCTTACAATCTAAAAATATTTTCTGGTTTAAATAACTTACAAAGCATTGATAACCCATAGAAAATGAATGTTAGCACATCTTCCCTTTGACAGGTCTTGTTTTTTCAGCCTGTGGCTTAACATACGACTATTCTCATCAGCAGAAAAGGTAGTTGGGGAGCTGGGTTTCATGTTACCAGTAACAGGCCTAAGCCTGACCTGACCAAAATATATAGAAATATATTAAAACTAAGTGAGGAAAAGAAAGAAAGAAATAAGTATTTACTGTAAAATGGTAAATCAAAAAGTGTGTGTATATATATATATATATATATATATATATATATATATATATATTTATAATATAAAGTAATAGAATTTGGGGGATTTAGACAAATCATTAAAACAAAATGCAGAAAGCCGTTTCATCGGATTTGGGACTCATCAGCAGGGCACATCTGCAACCAAGATTCAAACCCATACCATTTCGATACAATGCAAACATCATATCCGCTGTATCAACAGTACCAAGGATAAACTCTATATAATGCCGCTACTCACAAATTCCCATGTGATACTCCTCCAAGTATTCATAACCCAACATATTGTGCTTCAAGAGCCATGACTTTCCTTTCTCCCAAACCACTTCCTCGCAGAGCATTAGCTAGGTCAAGCAAGGATATACAAGTAATTGAATTTTGAGGATTAGGCAAATCATTATCGTAATTCATTGAGTCTAGAAGAATCCTTAACGAAATGCAAAAAGCACTGAATGGCTCGTACTGATGAAAAGTAGTCAGAGAATTTAAACAAGAAACTTTTTCCCCTGGGCTTTGTGTATTGTCATGTATGCCTTCAACAGACTATTACACTTTCTGGTTTAAATCCTCTGACTACTTTTCATCAGTACAAGTTGCAGTGCTACCTGTGCTAAACTACTCAACACCCAAAAAACAGAAGGGCTTCTGTACAAAATATCTTTTCTTTTCTCTCAGGTATGATTGCTGGTCATTTTTAGATATGTCTTTTCTGGTCAAAAGCCACATCAATGCGTTATTCTCTTGATTCTGTAATATGCAATAACTTAGTCACAATATGACACTATTGGGACCCAATACAGGATTTGCTTAGGTCACCCATATAGAAGTGGACAGTAAATGACTTTATCTGTCTGGAGTTTTTTATAACCAACAATAAAGTCTATGAAGTAAGATCTTTAAAGAAGCCATCCACTTGACCAAAAGGGAATAAATAGATAAATAAAGGAAAGCTTTTGGGAACAAGTGCCACTTGGCAAAAGTTACAAAGTTTCACTATATAGTCACAGTTAGAATTGAAAGTAGTTCCGATACATGTCACTTGGCAGGGTCCAGGCTGCCTGAGAGTTCCACACCATCTGTCTGGAGTTGCTAGCCATACATTATGATGTAAAAATGATAAGAGTCAGTTTTTGCTGACCTAAACAAAGATCTTGTCCATTAGTCTGTCATGAAAGGAGTAGCAGATATCCCAAATCTAACACTCAGACCATGCAAGTGAACACCTGAATAAGAGCCAAATATATTGGTAATTTCACTTTTCATTTCCTTGTAAATGAACAGTGGCAGGGGGGGGGTGATTTCTCAGTTTTTGTGCAAGCCAACATGAACAAGAGTAGACAGACAATATGGTGTGATGTATCCGATCAGTAATAGGCTAAAAGACGTGTACAGATGTATGCTTAACACAAATTCTTTTAATAACTTCATTATATCAAATACGAAATGTGTCCTTTAATCAGGCCAACCATGATTGCCTTTTGTTTAGCCATATTTTTAAGATTCCAAGAAAAATGGACCAACATCTTTCCATTTTTTTTCTTATAGAATCAATGCTATATCAAGTTAAAACAATTTATTTAGGGGTCATACACAATACTAGGCACCAATCCCATGATTTTGGCCACATCACTGTCTTATGCAAGATATCCTGCCACAAATATAAAACCATAGGGCAGGAGAATTTATTTGACTCTTATTTTTAGTCAATAAATCATCATCAGAATTAATCGATTGAACCCATAGTGAAAGTTTACAGGTACAACAGTCAGGTGTCTAATCTCCAAAAGGACTACACAACACAGTCTAACCTGTAAGTAGAATAACCAACTTTGTACTGGGCATAGGTTTGGTTTGGTTTGTTTTATGACCTATCAAACTCCATGGGTTATTTAATGCCAACAAGATTTTTTTTTTTTTTTTTTTTTCAAAAATGTATTTTTATACTTTCATAGTGTTTTGACGGCTGGGGAGGAGGGTAACTATTTGGCCATAGCTGGGACCCTGACAGGTGCTACTACCTCAGGTCAGGGTGGACCTGGGAAGACCAGCAATTAAGAGGTAGTTCCACACTCCTCAAAACCTGTTCAGAGGTTTGCTGTTGGATGAAGTTTATCGTCATACCCAGGACGACATTACAAATTGTATAAGAGTTCTTTTCCTAATCAATATTGCATTGCATTTAATGAATGCATAAAGTTTCCATATAAGGAAGTGGGACATTTGTGTAAATGAGTTGGCCATAGGACTTAACATGTAAGTAAAATAAAGCTGTTCATATGAGCAACTTTGTACGGACCATTTGCTGCTCATCACTACTGACTTGTTCTTTTAAGCAGGCAGTTCTGAAATAGAGAAAATATCCTGGGATAGATCACTGACAAGTGTTCAAGTGTCAAGGTTCAATGACTTAATGCTGTGAGTTGTTTTTGTTTTATTTAACATGAGTTCATATAAGTTCTAAAAAATACTTGTGTGAATGATTTGTCTAAATAAAGATTTATTTTCTTAATAATTAATTTTACCTAAATTCTAACCTTTCTCTTATTTCTTGTTCATTTCCAGCTGGACAGCCTTTCTCAGAAGGTCTTAGCTTCTCGTCTCACACTCAACTGTATGAGCAGCTACGTGGAACCACAAAAACTCAATTCAGTTGACATTACCATTATGGATGTAGGTAGAATTTTAGTATTATGCTCGCATCATTGTTTTATAAATAGTGTCCTTTATTAATCGGCAATGAGACATTGTCAATCATCAGTCAATTCTTGCTATCCCAAAATATATGAGAACAGATCAATAATTCTATGGCTTTATATGGTAGCTAAATGTTGGTTTGTTTTTCACCCTTGCATGGCATATTCTTAATGCAATCTTATTTTGACCACTCTCTCCAGAAAAAAAGATTGTCCCCATTTTTAATACAGCCTTTAAACCTGAAGAGGTTTTGTCCAAAAAGGTTGTGGAAGCAACAAAAGTAACACAAAGAATTGTAATTGAGTTGGTCAAGTGAGTGTTAGAAAAATAATGTTTTCCAAAACAGAGGCATGTGAGTCATTTTGATTTTTATTTTTCTCTCTCTCTCTCTCCTTGCAGGTGTTTGATGAATGTGCTCTCTCCCAAATGGTCAAGGATGAAATGTACAAATGTTACCCTAATGCTAAAAGGGCCCATCTCAAGTCTGGAGGAAATTTCCCTTATCTCAGTCGAAGTGTAGAAGTCAATGTTTTTATACAGGTAAGGAAAGACCATTTCAGTGTTTT
>CAHIKZ030000777.1:410000-467500 GCA_903632075.3 Acanthosepion pharaonis | reverse complement strand
CAAGGGGTAGATTGTTCTTAGACGGAAACCTGGACAAAAGAACATCTCATCTTATCCCTGTAAGGGGTCAGTTATTGCTCATCTTGTTTTTACCGAGTCTGAGAGTGTTGTGCCTGGCCTAGGAATTGAATTCAATTACTGTACCATTGAATTCATAAATCGACCTGGATCGATAGACACCTGTAAATAAGGTAACTCTTCATTCCAGGAATTCAGACAGAAACACCTTTCTAATTATCACAGTGACACCAAAGATGGCAAATCTCAAATTTAGTCATATAGCAGCATTCTTCTCATCTCTCTCTCTCTCATATATATATATATATATATATATGTAATGAGAGAGAGAGAGTAAGGTAATGAAGGGTTTGGTAATCCATGTGGATAATTACAAAGAGGATGTGATCCAGAAAAAATATTAATTAAATAATTAAAAAAGTGACAACCTTAAGGTTCCATAATTTATTTCCTCACAAAATATATTTTTCCTAGTTCATCAGATCACATCTCTACTTACAAAAGAATTAGGTTTCTTCCATTTTTAATACAAGTTTTTGAGGGATAGTTTTAGATTAATATAAGGTGATAGAGGTGGTGGGAGGATCATGGAAAGGTCTATCTGAAGATTTCGAAAGGTAGAAACCAAGATAGTGTGATCAGCTGATCTGAGATATATATATATATATATATATATATATATATATATATATATATATATATATATTGAAAATTAGATCAGCCAATCACACTACCTTGGTTTCTACCTTTCAGTATCTTCAGATGATCCAGGCTAAATAATTTACTGTTTTACTATTTACAAATAAACCAAACACAAAATGCAAGGTGTAATAGAAGGGAAAGAGAAAAGCAAGAGTATTGAAATTGTGTCAGAGGAGGAGGAGGGTTATATGAAATGTACATGCTTTCATCCTGGTTCGTGTGAACTGAAAAGGGGGCTTTTTTGTGTGTGTGTATGCATCATGTCATTATTTTTGATCTCTCATTCAGATAAGATTTCCAAACCAGAAAAATCTTGGAAATAATGACATGATGCATGCACACAAAAACTTTTTCCTTTTGAGTCCATATGAACTAAGATGAATGTATGTACATTTCATATATAATCCCCCATCTCTGATACAGTTTCTGTTGTGCGTTTATTTATTTTTAAATAATAAAGCGTTAGGAAATTATTTAGCCCAGATTGGCTGAAATTACAAAAAGGCTGAAAGCAAGGTAGTGTGATTGAATGATTTCCTAATATTTTTTTTTTTTTAAAATTCAAAAGCTCTCCATGTTAAATTTTTATTTTATTTATACAATTGAGCACTTTTAAATACTGATATTTTCAGGTCTAATTCAAATCTGACCAATAATTTTTTAGTAATAAATATATATATATATATATATATATATATATATATATATTTCATTACAGACAAGGTGCTTTTATTTAGTTTTTATACAATTTCTCGTGCAATCTAATAAAAAAAAAAAAAAAAACATTCGGACAGTTTTTATATAATTTATTATCCGAAAAGAAAAAAATTATTAGATTGCATGAGAAATTGTGTAAAAACTAAATAAAAACACCTTGTCTGTCATATTCAGTGAAATGTGTATGAAAGAAGGATTGCTGCCTAAATACACATGTATGTATGTATGTATGTATGTATGTATATATATATATATATATATATATATATATATATGGCAAATGAATGACAAAGTTGGAAAATTTCTGTGTAACATGTTTCATCTTCTACAGAGAAACTTCCTAAGATAAAAGTAAAGTTTTTTATTGGAATTATATATATAGGAAGGGGAGCAGGATATAGAAATCTAAGTGTCTCTTCAGATTATGTGTTGGTGGCAAAACGATGAACTTTTTTTAATTTAAAAGAGTTTAAATTTGTCATTCATTTGCCTAACAGTGTTCTGTTATATAGAAATTTATACATTATATATATATATATATATATATATATATATATATATATATATATATTATTTTATATTTTTTATTTACACTTAGAAGTCTTATTTATGTCTACTACTTCTAAGTCCCCAAAAAAAAGTGTTTGGGGGAGTAATAAAATCTCTCTTGGTTTGGCTCAAATAATAGTGTCACCATGTGACTAAATTTGAATGACATTTGCTGATTAGCATCTGTAGTTTAATAGTAAACACCTGAATATATCAAACATGTTTCCAAAGGTAAGGACTGGAGTTCAAATCTTGTTAGAAACTAATTCTTTGTTTTTTCTCTATGCTGTTTATTTACTGGACAGAATGTAAAACCTGATCACATTGTTGTGATAAAAAACAACAAAAAGAGATGAAAGAGAAAAAAAAAACTAGTCAAAAATGAATGGCAACAATATTTCATTTAAGAAATTCAGACAACATCAAACAATGATGTCTGTTTCTATTACATGTTAACCAACAGTGTAAGAATAAAAATCAAATAAAGAATGTAGCTACGTGACTAAATTTGGATTCTGTCTGCTGGTTGTCTTTCAAAGCCTAATTCCCGAGATCTTGTCCTAACCCTGGCCAGACAAGAATTCAAATCTCGTTAAAAAGAAATTCTTCATTTCTTCTGTTTAAGTACCAGTCATAGGATTTAAAACAATTTCAACACTGCAGGAAAATACAGCCAAAAATAAGAGGAAGAAAAAAAAAAAGTTAAAAATTGATAATGACAATATTTTTCCTGTGAAATTCAGAAAACTTCACACAATAACAGCTAATATTAATATTACTAAATGTTGTTTATTCAAAGGTTGTAGGATATAATAATGACCTCAACATTGCATGAAAAAAAGCAAACAAGAGGAAAAAAAACCTAAAAAAAAATGGTAGGGGTAATGGTATAATGCAGTTCCCATATAAATGGAATGCCATTGAGAAACACACTTTTGGCAGTGAAACTGGTTTCTATGATTATACCACTAAGCATTGCATGAAATGGAGTTCTCTTGCATATATTTCTCTTGAACTAAAAAATCTTCCTCCTCGGCTGTTATATGAGACTTAAGTGCCTGACAGACATGTTTTCTTACCTCCCCTGCCTAACCAACATTGCCTTAAGTGTCGAGCTTCAAATATTTTATTATTATTATGGACTAAGTTGCAAATTTGTGTGTTTGTTTCCCTTCACTGTGTTAGATGCACATGTGTTTAAATTGATGTCTCAATAATTTGAGAGTTAATGTGGATTTTTGTTTCTTTTCTTGTTCTTTTAGATCTTATGAAACATCATAGACATTTTGTTTCTTTTTATCTTTGTTCTTTATTTTTTTTTTTTTTTTTTTTTTTTTTTAAATGGCAAATGAGTCTTTGTTGATTTTTCCCTCCCTTTTTCTTATTTTTACAATTTCAAGCTCCAATTTCTTGTACAACTTAAACTTTGTCATTGATATATAAATCCTAAATACACATAACATTTTCTTTTTCTTTTCTCTCTGTATTATTTTGTTGAATAAATGAGAAAAAAATATATTTAAAAAAAAATAATTCACTTTTTCTTTCCTATTTTTTTTTTCTTTTTCAAATGCAAAATATATTAAACACTTCAGTATTCAACATACTCAAACCTGCTCCATAAATATCAACTCTCAGTCTCACTGTCTGTGGTCAAAGTCTGACAGTTTGCATGACTTTTGCATTATTTGAGATGATGTCATCATATATTATGATAGACTATACATGTGAAAAGTTACAGTATGTTGAATATTGAGAGCTGATATTTACAGGATGGTCTGGTCAGGATCAGTGCTAAAGGATTAAGAACTACTGGTTCTTGAGTATACTTTTTTCTTATATATATATATATATATATATATAGTCTTAAGATGTGCTATATTTATGGGATAAAGTGCTCAATATCAGAGATCATGTGCAAATATAAAAGTGAACATAAAGTCAACACTTAGAGGCAACAGTCTGTTTCATGCAAGATGCAATTGTGGGACGATTACATCTAGCATGAAACAGACTGTAACCCTAAGTGTTGATTTCTATGTTTACTTTTTATATTATATATATATATATATATATATATATATATATATATATATATATATATATACCATCACTCAATAAGACACCAGAAGTGTTGAAACAAAATGGCTATTTTTGTAGTAATTTTATAACATATTTGTTATAATTTTTGAATAAATAATTATATTTGCTCTATTCTGTACTGAGCACTCTTTTAAGAATAGTATTTGTTGGTTATTGGAATTTATTCTGTATACACCAATCCTATACTTGGATATTATATATATATATATATATATATATATATCTCAAAAACAAATTTACAATCTAAAAATATTTTCTGGCTTTAAATAACCTGCAAAAGGTTGATAAGCTATAGAAAACTAATCAATTGCCATCATTTCTTACATTCCAATTCCAGATCAGTTTCTGTTTTAGACAGGTTTATCTTGAATCCTCTTTCCTGGAACACTTGGTAGAGAATGTTGATATTTTGTGAAAATGCTGTTTTCTTTAAGTCGATTGTTTTTTTTTTTTTTAAATGCCACTAGCACAGAAGAGGTTACAGGGAGTATAATTGAGAGAAAAGATTGAGAATAGGGTAGATAGGGGAAAGAACAAAAGATGAATGGGGTTCAAGATAGAAGATAGTGATTGACATTGCATTTAAATTTTTGAAGGTTGTATTTATCAGGGAACCAAGTAAATGGCAAGAATTCCACAGCCAGAAACTTTTGGTGTAGAAGTGGCAATTGCATTTAGCTATTTCAACAGTAAACGAGTGGGACCTAAATGCCAATCTAGTAGCACGCTTCGTGGTATAAAATGTTTAAATGATCAGTGCCCATCTCTTCATATCTGTGCTTATGTATATGTGCAAAGCATAGTCTAGGAAACGATTAAATAAATCGGGTCTCTCTCATTTCTTCTTCATACCCCTGATCTAGGTATTCAGTGGATTTGGAGCCTGGAAGGCAGTTTCTCACAAACCCCCACTTGAACCTTCAACAAGCATCTTGTATTTGGTAAACCACCTGCTTGTTGCTGTGTATGTGTGTCTGTTTCTCAGTTTGTATGCGAATAATCAAAACAAGATAATTGAGAATAAAAAAGCTGATGCCATATTGCATGAGTATCATTGTACCAGAATAATTATAAGCAATCATAATTTACAAATAAATTCTCATGGAAAGACAGTAAATACATAGAAATCAATATTTACTCCAGAAGGACTTTGCGCTCACACAAAAGAATTTGCTACTATACTGTTCTTCACTGTCAATTTCTGTTCTACCCACCTTAGAGATTGAACTCACAAATTAAATAAGCTAGAATCATTGTCTCAACATTTATCCACAAGGCCATATCCCATAAGACAGAGCAATGTTTTTTTTTTTAATTTTAATTCTAATATCTGATACTGGAAAAAAAAATGTTAGAAACAAAGTTATTAAAAAGTCCCCCTTATTGGGCCCTAACAGGAGGTGGCCTAGACAACTAATGTGTTGACTGGAAATTTGTAAGTGTTCCTGTTGTAAGTTCAATCCCAGGGTCACATCAGATAGAAACGTTTGCTGGTTCAGTGGAGAATGGCAATGATGAAGATGAGATGCCATGATGAGTCACCAAAGAGAAGAAAATTACTTTTGTAACACTATTCCAAACCAGTAAAAATAAAATTAATTATTTGACATACCATAGAGAAAACTGTCTTCCAAGTTTGTCTTTTACTGAACCAAGCCATATGACATTTTACTGCTTGATACAGGGTTTGAACCCTTAACCAGCAGTATATTTAATGCATATTAAGCAAAGCTTTTACCCACAGGGCCACAATCCTGTTACATAAAATGCTAGCAAAGTTTTTGTGCTTTAAATTTAATATTCCTTTATTTTTTTAAAATTCACCAGTTCAAAAAATTCTAAGCCTTTTAATGGGGTAGATTTTACAAGCAAGTGCATCTATACTCTCTCAGCTATGGGCTAAATAATAAGGAAAACTGGTGTTCCCCAGCCTTGGCTGGCAACCTGTCTAGGGCAACTCTAAATACAAAGCCAGTTGGGCATGAGGCTCGCAACTTCACTCTGTAAAAACTACTTACTGCAGAAATTATCTGACTCCTCTTGAAATTCTCTATCTTTACATAAGTCAGATCAGACCAAAAATGGAGTCTTGTTGATGTATCATTGACAGAGTTTAAAGATATTTACACAGCTTTGTGGGTGATGAATTATTTTCATCTCTGCAACCCCCTTTTTACCCTCCTACTATTTTATCACTATTTCCATGGCAAATATTCTGACAGATTTATTAGTTTCACCAATTGAGATCTTTACTGCTAAGATCCACCCTGCCATGCATACAACACTGAATCATTTCTTTCATAATCCATCAGTAAGGAGGAACTTTCACTCAGCTTCTTTCCACAAACTGCTCCTTTGTCGGACAGATTCCCAATAGGATGCTTTCCTGATGATGACAATCTTAACCTCTTCAAGTCTATGATCAACCATTATCTATACTACATATCCTCATAACATGTAGTGATATCAGTGTCAGCCGATATCTTATTAAATGGAAACATCTGACCTGTCACGGAAACTGTTTCAGACATTTATTTGTCCTGATGATTATCAATGAAGTGAAGTGGACCCCACAAGGACCATGGCAAATGATCCTGACAAAGAAGGTTGCTGAATGAAGCCAGACCTTGATAAATTACTTTTTTAGATGACAAGACAAAGAACAATGTTCTCTATAAGACAATGGTCACTACCAGAGAGAGAGAGAGAGAGAAAATGAGAGACAGAGAAACCCAGTCAAAGGCATGGAGAGGTACAGAAGACTGCCTCACAATTACATGAAAGGGAACACACGCTCATTAGACTGTTTACCTCTCCCTCACCTTGATTCATCCCTGCCTCACTCGTCTACAGCAGAAGGTGGGGCCCCTCGAGGTGGTGTAATGGTTATCAAGCTTGTCTTGCCAGAACAATTATGACTGACTAGTGAGTTTGATCCTCACTGGGTGCCCCCTACATTCGACTTTGTGCCACATCTAAGCTGAACTTGGAAAATCACTACAGCAGAAGGTTACAACCAGAATAAAATTTTCCTACTACTATAGTCTCCTGGTTCAATTTTGTGAGTGATCATCTGGCTGAATGGGTATTTTTTAGCCACAAGCATTTGACTGGAAGAAGCTGCACCCTGAAAATAAATCTACATATGCAATAATTTCCTCCTCCTTTTATACCCAAACCATTTCAGAATTTACTCACATACTTGAAGCAATTGTTTACTACTTTTGTTTTATTCCAAAATCTGATTTCTGACGTAACTGTAGAAAGGAAATTTTTAAATTCAGCAGATTTTTAGCCCCAATTTTCATTCAAAAGTCAGTTTAATTGCTTTCAAGAACATCTGTAGCCTTGTCTTTTCACAAGAGACTGCAAAAACCATTCTGCCACCAAGAATGTGAACTGATGAAATTATTTATCATCTAGAACCTCTAGGAATTGCTTTCATTCCAATTGTGATTGCCATTTGGAAGACTTTTCAAGGAAACGTTCAAAAATCATAGTATGCCTCAGCTTAGTTTACTCAGGCACAAGGCCACAAACTTTGGAGTACCCAACGAGGCATGAATTGATTATTTAATAGTAATGGTCTGCAATGGAACCACATTTGTAAGCAGATATAAAAAAAAAATGATTTACAAATGAAAGCCATAGGAATTTTCTCAGTGTAGCTTAGATGTGGCACAAGACCATAAGTGTGAAGCACCCAGTGAGGATCAAACTCACTACTCAGATGTAATTGATTTAGCAAGATAAACTTGTTAACCATTAAACCACATTGTGTTTTTTTCTGTTTCACTTAAACAGAACACTTTACAAAAAATGGGGCAAACCCATGTATGGTATTTTTTCAGTGTGCCCAAATTGTAACCGAATGTGATACAAGATCAGTTAAAATGGGTTTACCAGCAATACCATGGAAAAAATTGATCAAGCTCTCTCAACCTTCCCACATTTGGGGACACTTCAGGTGCCAGGTAATAATCCCAGCCCCTTTCTGAAAGAGAGTTCTGGCAGGTGCTGAGGGGTGCCTGTGGCTTGAGCTGATATTATTTTGAAACCATCTCTTGCTAAAGAAAGAAACTGCATACCAAATGGTTTTTCTGAAGAAAATTAAATTCACCTAACAAGCTGAAATTTAAACAATGAACTACACATATACACGTAAGAGGCTGGCTGTGTCCTCAATGTTGACTCATTTTATTGCACTTGTTTTCTGTTATAAGCTGTGAACTTAGGTTGTGAATTTTCAGGTTTTATATTGAAAATATTTTTCATATTTCTTTTACTAAAAACAAGACCAATGATCAACCGAAATAAGTGAGAAAATCATTTGCTGTAGAAATTAAGAAGGAAATAATTTCTAAACTTAAAAGTGGAACAAGCATTAGCATGCTGAGTATGAAATGTGAAAATCAACAATCTGCTCCATACTCAAAATGAGGAGGAATTAAGAAAAAATTTATTAAGAGCTACAAAGGACAGGAAATTGTGGAGGGCCATGTTCACTAACATCCTCAAGGGACACAGGACAACAACGAAGAAAGAAAAAATAAACTTAGTAAATCACATAGCAATTTTATTGAGGTGACAGAAAAAATTACTTTTTAATTTATAAATTGACTTACAAACCAAATAACTGTTTAATGACCTTTGAGCTAAGACTCCGAGAGGAACTGACACTGCCACATCAGGTTTTCTTACTTCAATTTATTTCTGTATTAGCCTAGAAGCCACCTTTCAGGCAGATTTCAGGCTAAATCCTATGAAGGGCTTTTGGGCCTTTGGTTTTTTACTTTCAGTGTCCTATATCTATAAAAGTTATAAGAATTTAGAAATAATAAAATTATTTTGTATTTATTCGACAATCTTTCTTTGTATACACAACCAATTTACTCCTACCTCAAAAACAAATCTAGTGTCGCTGACAAAACTAACCTGGCCGTGCATCTCGAAAAGGACCTCCAATCGGTTGTGAACTGGGGCATGAATTAGCTGGTCAACTTTAATGCTTCAAAAACAAAACTGCTCTCTATTAATCACCAGAGATCCTTCCCTGCTCTCCATTAGAATGTCTGACGCTCAACTTCTTGAGAGCAACTCTCTGCGGCTGCTCGGTCTCACGTTGACTGCTGACCTGAGATGGAACAAATACATCGAGTCAATTGCTTCGTCCACCGCAAGGAAAGTTGGCTCCCTGTGCCGCGCCAGGAAATTTTTCTCCCCGGAATCGATCCTTCAGATCTATAAACCAACAATTCGCCCTTGCATGGCGTATTGCTGCCATATATGGTCTGGAGCCCCTCCTGTTTGCCTCGGGGTTCTTGATAAGCTCCAGAGGCGGATATGCAATATAATTGGCCCTGTTCTGGCATCTCGTCTACAGTCGCTCTCTCACAGATGCGCCGTTGCCTCTCTCTGTCTTTTTTACAAATACTTTCATGGTAATTGCTCCGAGGAGCTGCATCAGCTGGTTCCCAGACTTCATGAATTCAAGCGCCCAACAAGGCTGGTATCCCGCTCTCACCCCTTCACTGTCAAAACTCCTAAATGTAGCCATCTCTTCTACTCCAATAGTTTCATGTCTCGCACCTCTCGCCTGTGGAACTCCCTTCCCTATTCCAGTTTCCCTAAGAGCTATAATCTCCAACTATTCAAATGTAATGTCAATTGACATCTCCAATTGCCTTGATCTATCCCCTATCCTTCTCCTCATCCTTTCCTCTATCACTCCTATCTGATCTTGCTCCAAATCTTCTGTAATCCCTTGCGTCCTAGTGGCTTCCCGCCTTGCTTGGGGTGAAACGCTTAAAAAAAAAACTAATCTCTGTAGTTTGTTTACATTTATTTTGTGCACAATTTTTACTTTCTTTTAAAATCATCATTATTTATGATCCGTTCACATAAAGTCACGCTTAAAAGACATTAGGGAACCCGAACTTAATTCAAATACATCACATTACGCATGCTAGAAAAAGAAGAAAAAACAATATGAGCAACAAACTGTGTCCCACTTAAGTTTTAATTATGGTTTAATTAAATGATATCAATTGCAATTACAACAAAAAAGCAAAATCAAAGTTAAAACTTTAATAAAGAATTGTTCTTTTAAACTTTTCACTGTTCAATATTTAAATTTAATTTTAAAAATTAAATGAATAATTCATTTAATCATGTGTAACTATAGTAGATATTAGCTGTTACTTCAGGTTATTTATGATTCACCAAGATTGAAAAACGGATGGACGGACACATGTACATTGTGCTTTATTTATATAGAGATTTTTTTTTTGTTTGTTATATATGTATATATTTATGCATTTGCTATTTAATTTGTGTATTTTCCATTCTTTATATACTTTGTGTGGAGTTTGGAATGGAACACAGATAAATTTATATGTATTTCAATTACTTACATGAAAAATTTAATTAAAGAATGAAATGCCAAAATAGACTATGCTCATTTCAAGGTATCCCACTGTAACATTTGTTTGTAAGGTGCAACAATGCACTTTTCGGAAAGAAAAATAATTGAATACTTTACTAATAGTACATACAAAACACTTCAAATATCTCAGTGTATGGATCTTTTTTTTTTTTTTCTTTAAATCATTTCATCCCAAGCAAGGCAATAAAGCCACTATGATGCAAGGGGTTACTGAGAGAATACAAGAAAAAAAAATACTATTAAGGAGAAATAACAATAAAAAAAACAAAAAAAAAAAAGAATTAAGAAACCAATTGACATTGATCTCTGGATTTAATCGATTTTTTCCACACTGAGTCATTATGTGACTGGCTTTTTTTAAGGTTTTTACAAGAACAACTACATCATCTTCCACCAACTGCTTTTGTCTGGGTGGAGGATTGTTTGAGAACATGACAGTTTCTTCAGGCAGAATTTCAAATTCTTTCAACAAGAATTGAAAGGGTTCATTTCATTGTCTTTTTCTTAATTTTTTTTTTAATCATTTCACCCCAAACAAAACAATAATATCACTAAGACTCAATGGGGGTTACTGGGAATGAAAGAGAATAAGAAAATTTTAGTGAAGAGAAAGGACAATAAAAAAAAACAAAATTCAGGATGATAGAAGATGGTGATTGGCATTGCATTTAAATTTTTGAAGATTGTAGGTGGCAGGGAAATAAGACATTGGAAGGGAGGTCCACATGAGAGAATGTTTTGGCTTGGTTTATTTTGTTTTACAGCATATCAACCTCAATGGGTTATTTAATGCTGACAACATTTTTAGGATAGATTCATATGAATAGAATATCTATTCTTTGGTTTAGATTGGTTTGGTTTATTTTGTTTTATGGCATATTGACCTCAATGGGTTATTTAATGCTGACAACATTTTTAGGATAGATTCGTATGAATACCTTATGTATTCTTTAGTTTAGATTGGTTTGGTTTATTTTGTTTTATGGCATATTAATCTCAATGGGTTATTCAATACTGACAACATTTTTAGGATAGATTCATATGAATAGAATATGTATTCTTTGGTTTATTTTGTTTTACAGCAAATTAACTTCAATGGGTTATTTAATGCCAACAAAATTTTTATTGCTGGTAATATTTCGTTTTGTCAAAAATCTGTTTCTGGTAATATTTTTCCTTCAAAATTGTATTGCTGGTAATAATATTTTCTTAAAACTTTTGCTGGTAATAGTTAACTATTTGCCCATAGCTGGGACCCTAACAGGTGCCACAACCCTAGGTCAGGGTAGACCTGGGAACATCAGCAATTAAGAGGTGGTTCCACACTCCTTAAAACATCCTGATCAGAGGCCTTGCAGCTGGACGTAGTTTATCGTCTTACCCAGGATTTCCACATGAGAGAAGTGCGAGAAACTATTGCAATAGAACATATGGTTACATTTATCTAGTTGTAAAGCAAAACAGAGACCTAGTTGCCAATCTAGTAGTACACTGAAATTCATGCAGTCGAAGCATCAAATAGGAAAGCTCACTAGAACAATTGCCGTTAGTTTCAATCTTAGGAATGACTGCTAAAAACATCACCCTCCCCAAGTTTATAGACAAATTCTACAGATGCATGCTGGGATTTCTTCCTAACCACTAAAATGAACCATTTCTTGGTTTCATCTGCCATATTTTTATTCTATCTCATCTTGAAGTCAGAATGTTACAGTCACTTCAGTGTATCCCTTTTGTGTGTGATTCTTACTCTCTAAACTTTTTTACCTTATTACTGTTACTTTGTTGAGTTTTGATATATATATATATATATATATATATATATATATATATATATATATATATATACATACACACACACACACACACATATATATATATATATATATATTGCAGCTGACTGAGCAATGGATTCAATATAGTCTTTCCACTTCATATCAACCAAGAAAATCAGCCCAAGAAGTTGCCACAAGTCACTCCCTTGGAAGTCAGAAGGTCTCTCAGATGATTAATAGAGAGCAGTTTAGTTTTGGAGGCGTTAACTTTAACAAGCCATTCTTTGCCCCAGTTAACAACAGTTTGAAGGTTGTTTTGGATATCAGTTGTCATTTTGACCTTATCAAACTGATTAGATCTATCAAGACAGGAGTAAATGGTTGTGTAATCAGCATAGATACCAAACTTAGAGCTGACATCAGGAAGGTCATTAATGAAAAACAAAAACAAAGTAAGATCAAAGACGGTGCCCTAGAAGACATTTGCATTAGTACAAAAGGAACTGGAAGAGTGGCCATTCAGGATTACTTTCATTTCACAATAGGAAAGATTGAACCAGTTCAGAAATTTGTCTTGAGATACTATAACTTTTCTGCTTTTTACCTGCATGCTAAACCCTGTCAAATGCTATTGCTTGCTTAGTATTATTTTGCCCTATTTTTTTTTCTTCATTTTATCATTTATTGAGAACTTTGTCAATTTCGTTTGTTGAGCATTTTGCCAATTACTCTTACTTGTGGAGTAATTGGCCATGGTTGAGATGAAAATATTTGTCAAAAAGACAGAGAGAAGCCACGTTTTAGCAGTAGGAAAGTGACTAAAGTCAAGATGCCAGGTCTAGACTGATAACATCTTTGATAACTTCTTTGGATTTTTTCAAGAATCTCAAGATATATAGTAGGAGTACTAAACCAGATATGGCAGCAATATTTAATACATGGACAAATGGTAGATTTATAAATGTGTAAGACAGAATAAATATGTTCTTGACAAAGGTAATGTTCATTATATTTAAAAAATTCTATCTCAAAAAATAATTCTTGGTATATTTTATAGCCTAAGCTGAAGAACAGGAACATTGGTTCTACTCTTTTGAAATCAATCAAGTGTTTATCTTTGGTGAAGTCTTAAAAATTTACACTATTTACATTGTTCGGACCATTGTCATCTTTATTCTCGTATTCACGACATTTTTAGCCATTGTACACTCTGGCCTTCTTCAGGTGATATCAAGCCAAAACCTTTATTTTGTCCACCGGAGGTAGAGTGTTCTAGTTCCACATGCCATGCCATTTTTGGATATGTCAGTTTCAGTTATCTCCCTTTAATAACTCACCACATTTTTGTTCACTTCTGCTGTGTGACCAGGTATTGAACTCACAACTCTTTGGGTCAAGTCACTGGTTTACTTCAACCAATACTTTTATCCACTGGGCCATGTGTCCTTAGGAAGAAGTCCAGAGTGTAAAATGGCCGAAACATCATATGACAATAAAGCCCAAACAATGTCAATAGTATAAATAGTTACAAAAATAGTTTCTCAGAAATATGAACAGATCTTAAAAATTTATTTACCATCCAATTGAAATGAATGCTATCTAAAAAATAAGTTGCAATTTACATATGCAAAAAGAACTTTTCCTTTTAGAATCTGCAGGTATAGCATAGTGATAATGCAAAAATTTGCATGGTTGGTGAAACTTATTAACACAGTGAACAAAATAGAAAAAAATAATTTAAAAATCAGAAAAATCCAATTAATAGTAAGAAGTTCATTAAACATCTATATGAAATGACTTGGAACCTGTAAAATAAATATTAGATGTTTCCAGCAATTTATTATTAAAATTAATTAATCAGTGCATACATTTATTAATCACAAAATATTTTTCTTGACTTCCAATAAATTTATAGCAATGTTGCAAAAGGTCTCAAATGCCATTTTCATAAAACATTTCTGGTTTTAAAGTTGTGAATGAAATTTTGGCTGTTGAAAATATCTTTAAATTTTTGACCATATAAGGAATACTGTAATTATTTCCATTATTCAGACTTGTCCTCATCTTTATTGCCATGTCCACAACATTTCAGCCATTCTACACTCCAACCTTCTTCAGGTGATTGGAATTTTGAACTGAAGCCTTTATTTAATCCATTGGAACAGATTGTTCTAGTTCCACATGCCATGCCTTTTCCAGATGTCTCAGTTTTATCCCTTTAATGCAACTCTCCAAGTTTTTGTCCACCACTGCCACAACCAGGTATTGAACTCACAATACTTTGGGTCAAGTCACTGGATCCAATCAACACTTTTATCCACTGTAAGTTACAAATTACAATACCTGATCTCGGAAATATAGACAGGTAAGGAATGCTGTATTATTTGAAACAAAGGATAACGTTATGATGCTAATTATGGTGAATCTACGGCATGTGGAAGAATTTCTCATCCTAACTATTATATATTTTTTGGGGGGTGGAGCAGCCCAACAAAGCAACATGTGGATGAACATTGTCTTTCTGGTTTCTCCTCTCCTGTAAATGGACTCTTTCTCTGCAATTGATTAATGTAACTACAGAAGAGCAACAGTTTAACCAAACTACAACAATTTGTAGTACATCTTTCATATATAACCAAATACAAATTAGATTACTTTTTAAGTTCCAGCTTCCCTATTCTTTATATGGCCATTGTTTTTCTTCAAATTCTAAACTTAAATTCAAAAAGTAATAGTTTCATCAGGATTTTGAGATTAGGTTTTGTTTCTGATGCTTCTGGCAGCCCTAGGTTCACCTATGATTTTTGACACTTTAGATGACCATAGCGAATCTTGTGATGAGGATCCAAGTGGCGCTTTCTATGACCATAGCGAATCTTGTGATGAGGTCCCAAGTGGCGCTTTCGATGATCATAGCGAATCTTGTGGTGATGATGATCCAAGTTACACTTTCTATGACCATAGCGAATCTTGTGATGAGGTCCCAAGTGGCGCTTTCAATGACCATAGCAAATCTTGTGATGAGGATCCAAGTTACACTTTCTATGACCATAGCAAATCTTGTGATGATGATCCAAGTGAGACTTTCTATGACCATAGTGAAGCCACTTTATATCTCTATATGATTTTTGACACTTTAGATGACCATAGCAGAATCTTGTGGTGAGGATCAAGTGGCGCTTTCGATGACCATAGCGAATCTTGTGCGAGGATCCATCTTGTGATGAGGTCCCAACCATAGCGAATCTTGTGATGAGGATCATGACCTATGACCTGCGAATCTTGTGATGAGGATCCAAGTGGCGCTTTCTGACCATAGCGAATCTTGTGATGAGGATCCAAGTGGCGCTTTTCGATGACCATAGCGAATCTTGTGATGAGGATCAAGTGGCGCTTATGACCATAGCGAATCTTGTGATGAGGATCCAAGTGGCGCTTTTCGATGACCATAGCGAATCTTGTGATGAGGATCCAAGTCCCAACCATAAGCAAATCTTGTGATGAGGATCCAAGTAGGCGCTTTCGATGACCATAGCGAATCTTGTGATGAGGATCCAAGTGGCGCTTTCGATGACCATAAGCGAATCTTGATGACCATCCAAGTGGCGCTTTCGATGACCATAATAATCTTGTGATGAGGATCCAAGTGGCGCTTTCGATGACCATAGCGAATCTTGTGATGAGGATCCAAGTGGCGCTTTCTATGACCGCCATGAATCTTGTGATGAGATCCGAATCGATCTTGTGATGAGGATCCAAGTGGGCGCTTTTCGATGACCATAGCGAATCTTGTGATGAGGATCCAAGTGGCGCTTTCGATGACCATAGCGAATCTTGTGATGAGGATCCAAGTGGCGCTTTCTATGACCATAGCGAATCTTGTGATGAGGATCCAAGTGGCGCTTTCTATGACCATAGCGAATCTTGTGATGAGGATCCAAGTGGCGCTTTCTATGACCATAGCGAATCTTGTGATGAGGATCCAAGTGGCGCTTTCTATGACCATAGCGAATCTTGTGATGAGGATCCAAGTGGCGCTTTCTATGACCATAAGCGAATCTTGTGATGGATCCAAGATCCAAGTTGTGATGAGGATCCAAGTGGCGCTTTTCGATGACCATAGCGAATCTTGTGATGAGGATCCAAGTGGCGCTTTTCGATCTTTGATGAGGATCAAGTGGCGCTTTCGATGACCATGATGAGGATCAAGTGGCGCTTTCGATGACCATAGCGAATCTTGTGATGAGGATCCAAGTGGGCGCTTTCTATGACCATAGCGAATCTTGTGATGAGGATCAATGACCTTTCTATGACCATAGCAAATCTTGTGATGAGGATCCAAGTGGCGCTTTCTATGACCATAGCGAATCTTGTGATGAGGATCCAAGGGCGCTTTCTATGACCATAGATCTTGTGATGAGGGATCAAGTGGCGCTTTTCGATGACCATAGCAAATCTTGTGATGAGGATCCAAGTGGCGCTTTCTACCATAGCAAATCTTGTGATGAGGATCCAAGTGGCGCTTTCTATGACCATAAGCGAATCTTGTGATGAGGATCCAAGTAGGCGCTTTCTATGACCATAGCGAATCTTGTGATGAGGATCCAAGTGGCGCTTCATTGACCATAGCGAATCTTGTGATGAGGATCCAAGTGGCGCTTTTCATTGACCATAGCGAATCTTGTGATGAGGGATCCAAGTGGGCGCTTTTTCTATGACCATAGCGAATCTTGTGATGAGGATCCAAGTGGCGCTTCGATGACCATAGCGAATCTTGTGATGAGGATCCAAGTGGCGCTCTATGACCATAGCGAATCTTGTGATGAGGATCCAAGTGGCGCTTTCTATGACCATAGCTAATCTTGTGATGAGGATCCAAGTGGCGCTTTCTATGACCATAGCAAATCTTGTGATGAGGATCCAAGTGGCGCTTTCTATGACCATAGTAAAATCTTGTGATGAGGATCCAAGTGGCGCTTTCTATGACCATAGCAAATCTTGTGATGAGGATCCAAGTGGCGCTTTCTATGACCATAGCAAATCTTGTGATGAGGATCCAAGTAGGCGCTTTCGATGACCATAGCGAATCTTGTGATGAGGATCCATAGCGATGACCATAGCGAATCTTGTTGAGGATCCAAGATGAGGATCTTGTGATGAGGATCAAGTGGCGCTTTTCTATGACCATGAGGATCCAATGGCTTTCGATGACCATATAGAATCTTGTGATGAGGATCAAGTGGGCGCTTTCTATGACCATAGCGAATCTTGTGATGAGGATCCAGAGTGGCGCCATGACCATAGTGCGAATCTTGTGATGAGGATCCAAGTGGCGCTTTTCGATGACCATAGCGAATCTTGTGATGAGGATCCAAGTGGCGCTTTCTATGACCATATGAATCTTGTGATGAGGATCAAGTGGCGCTTTCGATGACCATAGCGAATCTTGTGATGAGGATCCAAGTGGCGCTTTCTATGACCATAGCGAATCTTGTGATGAGGATCCAAGTGGCGCTTTCGATGACCATAGCGAATCTTGTGATGAGGATCCAAGTGGCGCTTTCTATGACCATAGCGAATCTTGTGATGAGGATCCAAGTGGGCGCTTTTCGATGACCATAGCGGCCTTGTGATGAGGATCCAAGTGGCGCTTTTCGACCATAGCGAATCTTGTGATGAGGATCCAAGTGGCGCCGGCTATGACCATAGCGAATCTTGTGATGAGGATCCAAGTGGTTGCTTTCGATGACCATAGCCCGAATCTTGTGATGAGGATCCAAGTGGCGCTTTCTATGACCATAGCGAATCTTGTGATGAGGATCCAAGTGGCGCTTTCTATGACCATAGCTTCTTGTGATGAGGATCCATGGCGCTTCGATGACCATAGAATCTTGTGATGAGGATCCAAGTTATGACCATAGCTCTTTGTGATGAGGTCCCAAGTGGCGCTTCGATGATCATAGCGAATCTTGTGGTGATGATGATCCAAGTTACACTTTCTATGACCATAGCGAATCTTGTGATGAGGTCCCAAGTGGCGCTTTCAATGACCATAGCAAATCTTGTGATGAGGATCCAAGTGACACTTTCGATGACCATAGCAAATCTTGTGATGATGATCCAAGTGAGACTTTCTATGACCATAGTGAAGCCACTTTATATCTCTAAAGATAATCTTTGATGAAATACAGGGAATCATATGCTGCCTAATGTTTAACAATTCTTGTTGTGCCATCAGCACCATGTCTTCCTGCCAATTCCAACATTAAATGGGCTTTTATCATCCCAAAAGGTTTGCAAATCTGGAATTTCAAAAGCTTGTATTCTGACACTACATAGCTTGTCCTTGAAATCAAACAGACCTTTTTAAAATTTCCCAAATCATTTAGAACACATACTGCTTCCAACTAAATCATCACCATTGACTTCATCAATCATCTTCTTCACTTCCTCTCGTCTGTTTTCTTTTTCTCAATACAGAATAACACAACATTGATTAGAGAAAAAATTCAAAATTGCTTTGCAACTTTGTATTCAATCTGAATATTTAAAAAAAACGGTTGCAATGAATTTTTTGTATACCAATTCTGCACACACACATACATTTATATATATATATGTCAACACTTAGAGGCTCTAAGCGTTGAGTTCTATGTTCACTTTTATATTTATACATGCTCTATCTCTGATATTGAGCACTTTATGTCATAAATATAGCACACCTTAAGACTATATTTCTTCATTATACACACACACACTAGCAGATTGGATTAAAAAGAGTTTAAGAACACCAGTGAATGAGTGAGGAGGAAAAAAGTTTTTGAATTACACTGATTAAAAAAATAATTTATTTTATTCTTTTTAAACATAAGAAAATAATAATAAAAACAAAACTTTAAGAGTGCCAGCGTTTTTTTTTTGTTTATTTTACATATGACAAACATTTAAGTTCAGTTCATAATTGCCTGTCGAGTTTACAGGGATAAAAGTGAATTTGTTTAATTTATTTTCTCTTTTACCCTCTAAATTTCTAACAATAAAAAGTTAATTAAAATGTGTCTTTATTGATAGGTGGATCATTTCAGTATTTGTTCATTCTATAAATATTATGTATCTTCAAAACAGTTTGATTTTTACACTGTTTTAAAATCAATCTTAACAATAAAAAAAGCTAAGAATTCGCGTATTAAAATGTTCTTTTATTTTAGGAATTTTTTGGTTGTTAAGTTACAGTGATAAAAATGTATTCTTTTAATTTATATTCTCTTACCCTCTAAAGATTTAACAATAAAAAGTTAATTAAAAATTTGTCATTTGTAGGTGAAAAATTTACTGTATTGATTCAAATGAAATGTATTTGTTTATCCTAGAAATTAAAAGAAGAGTTACACCAATTAAAAATTAATTGATTTTATTCTTTTTTCTTTAACCTCTAAAAATTTAACACTAGACGAAGCAAAGAATCCTTATTTGTATTCAAATGAAAAGTATTTGTTTAAAAAAAAAATCAGTTTTTGAGTTAATGATAAACAATATATTTGTTTGATTTGTTGTTTTCTTTTTTGCCCTCTAAAACATAACAATGGGTAGGTACAATAAAAAAAAAGCTAAGAATTAAAAATGTAAAATTTCGAGTAATTCTATTTATTCGTTTATATTTAAAATAGTATTTTTAAATATTTCATGATTTGTTTCAGATCTCCAATAAAGTAAGAATTTTTTTCTTACAATCAGTACTAAATTACAAAACAATTTTCAGAGAGCATTAATTCAAATTTTGTATTTACCTTTGAAGATTTTCACAATGGAATTTGTGTGATGTTTAAATATGGCAGTTCTTAAGAACTTGTACTTAATGGAAAATAATTGTGGAGAGCTCAACAAATCGATTGTTTTTTAATAATTGAAATATATCATTTAATCAGTAAGAATCAAAAACTAAATATTGTACTTTTCATTAGTATACACATTAAAGTGTATGTGCAATTTTAATGCTCAGTGGCATCTCTTTTCTGAGTTATAAGTTGATACATACCAAAAAAAGCAGACACAACTCCTTTATAATATATATATATATATATATATATATATAGTCATCCACAGACAGACTGTTTCGCTGTATCACAGCTCTTCAGTGTGGCTAGACGTCCGATTGCTTATATATTATATTATCTGATTATATATATATATATTTTTTTAAATAAAAAGACAAGGAAAAACTATTCTTAGCTAATGCATTTTATCCTCTGAGGGATTTTATCAAGGCAAATGTAAGATTTTTAATAAAAAAAATATTTAATTTATATCCTTCACATGTTTCAACTGACCTTTCAACCACCTGATGAATATTCATGAACATATTTAAAAGTCTCAATAAAGAAATGACATCCTTGCTCTTATATATAATCATGTGCAACAAAATAAATCCTACATTTGCCTTGATAAAGACCCTCAGAGGATGAAACATGTCGGCTCAGAATAGTTTTTCCTCTCATTTTTCTATTCATTTTTTCCCCTTTACAGATGCACACTGTCTGAAAAAAATTTATGTATATATCAAATGTCAATTAAGTAATACAAATATTTTTTTTCTTTTTAATTTAGTGTATAAAATATATAACAATGTTTTATAATATTAAATATATTACAAAAATATTATAAAGCCTTATAAAAATATTCATTTTAGAATTGTGAAAATTGTCTTTCTGAAAATATAAAAATCAGAGTTTTTTCCATTTCCATAAAAGTTTAAGTTTACTTTAGATTTTTTTCCTCCCCAACCTGCAATTGAGAAATATGTGTGTGGATTTGGTGCAGTTCAGCAATATTGTATTGTTCCCAGAAACAAATCCTCGTGCTTTTCACTAAATTTTCATTCTCTGATTGAAGAAGTGAAAATACAGACTTATCAGTACAGTTTTTTAAGCTGTTGGCACCAAGAAGTCGCTCGGTTTCAGGTAACAGATAGTTTGGACACAGGGCAGTAATCACAGACCCTCTCTTGTAACCAGATCTATTATCTGTAGAAACAATCAAAATGTCTCCAATGTCACGTCCAACCCATAAGGCGTCATCCACCAAAAGAATTGACAGAACGAAGGAGTCATTCTGTTCACCTTTGTAATCATCCGCTTCAACATCATCAATCTTGTTGGGGGTTTTGGCTTCGGCTACTTTACCGACCATCTTGATGTCTCCAAAATCATAGACAAATAGCAGTTGTCGAGAAACGACGTCAAACTGTAAAACATTTGAAGAATCCTGAATTCGATAAAAGATTTGTTTGGTTGATACTAACCCGCTGTCGATGATTGTGCAGGGGAAGGGGCACTTGAGCGTTTGGAGGATGCTGAAATTTTCCAGACAGACAATGTGAATATTTTGACCAGATGTCACCCAAAGTTCATTTTGAATAATTACCAAAGTCAACAGAGGTTGAGAGGACTCTGAAAGTTCTAAACATGTTTTGTCCCATGAAGAAACGGATTCAAGTTCTTGACTTTGTTGTAAATTCTTTTGGAAGATCATCAGAACTCCATTTGACAAGCCAACATAAACTCGACATTTCTCTTCCTAAAAGAAAAAAGAAAAGAAAATAAGCATATTATAATATTGCTTGTTCCATGATTTTTAAGTTAGACACTTAACCCATTATACCCTGCCAACAGCTCATAAATAATCAACTATTCCATTTTGATTGCAAGGAAAAATGGAAAAGACATATCAGAGACACTGTTTGATATCAGTGAGAAAAAGAAAGAAATGAGAGGAGGTGATAATGCTCTCATGTCTGCTTCAGTGAAATAGAAAACTTGTTAATTTCAGACCTTTTCATTTGTACCCTCTTACTTCTTTAAATAATGACCTGCATTCATAATTATGATGGGTATTGCAATATTTTCTTATAGTTGTTAAGCACAAATATTTAATAATGCAATTGGGGAATTTGCATGTGTATTTTATATTTGTAGCACTTGCAAGGAACTTATTCAATCATTAAGATTCATCAGAAAATTTAAATAGCAAAAAGCATGAAATTCTCATGAGTAGTACGAGTTAATAATGAATTTGGACAATGATGGGTGGGGGAGGAGAAAAGTGTTAATAATGAATTTGGACAATGAGCGGTGAGGAGGAGGAGAAAATGTTAATTATGAATTTGGACAATGAGGGACAGGGGAGGAGAAAATGTTAATTATGAATTTGTACAATGAGGAACAGGGGGCAGGAGAAAGTGTTAATAATGAATTTGGACAATGAGGGGTGGGAGGAAGGAGAAAAGTATTAATAATGACTTTGGACAATGAGGGGTGGTGGGTGGAGAAAAGTGTTAATCAATTTGGACAATGAGGGGTGGTGGGTGGAGAAAAGTGTTAATCAATTTGGACAATGAGGGGTGGGGGGAGGAGAAAAGTATTAATAATGAATTTGGACAATGAGGGGTGGGAGGAAGGAGAAAAGTATTAATAATGAATTTGGACAATGAGGGGTGGGGGGAGGAGAAAAGTGTTAATCAATTTGGACAATGAGGTGTGGGAGGAAGGAGAAAAGTGTTAATAATGAATTTGGACAATGAGGGGTGGGGAAGGAGAAAAGTATTAATAATGAATTTGGACAAAGAGGGGTGGAGGGATGAGAACAGTGTTAATATTGAATTTGTAAATGTGTAGGTAGCATAGTGGTTAATAGTGGTTATATAAATTTCAACTGTCTGATACTTTCACTTTTGCACTAATCATCTTGGGATAGGTATGAATCCATCTCTTCTCACCCTAAGAGGGAAGAATGGGCTCTCTAGCCTCGGATGGATGCCAGTCTAGGAGAAAAAAACAACTCTGCATTCATAAATGTGGAGAAGGCAACGGAAAATCATTCCATCATTTTTTCCCTCATGAAGCCACAGTAATTCACAAATAATAAAAGAAAAGAAATCTGTGAAGAGCCATGATTGGTTACATCTTGAAATGATATGATATAAAAAAGAAAGTGTCTAAATGATAAAGTTATTTATATTATTTACATGTAGGCACTTATCCCCATCTTGATTGTTATTATCACAACGTTTCAGTCTTTGCAATCTCTGAAATTTGTTGTCAAACAAAATTTCGAACTAAAAATTGCCCTGGTTGCCATACCATAATTCGGTTGTCATACAAACCAACAACACCATGTGGGCAGCACATGATCACTGAGTGATTGAGTATGTGACGTGATTGGCGCCAGTCCTACCTCAGCCTTCACTCAAAGTATATACGCTAAGAACTGTTGTCTGATTTTGCTGGTATATCTTGTGTTGTGAATTAATTCTTCTATTTTTTTTACAGTATAAGACACCATGGGACCTAAGAAGGCTAGTTAAAGTGGAATAGCAGAAAGAAAAATAGTGAGAACAACAATAAAAGTGAAGAAAGAGATTATACAAAAGCATGAAAATAGCATTCGTGTTTCAGATCTGGCTTTACAGCATGGCTTAGTAAAGTCATCGATTTATACCATCCTTAAGAAAAAGGAAACAATAAAAGCAGCTAAGGTTGCCAAAGGAGTGACTGGGATCACCAAGCAAAGATCTCAGATATTAGAAGAAATGGAAAAGTTGCTACCGATTTGAATCAACGAAAAGCAGTTGGCTGGTGACAGTATTTTGGAGACAATAATTTATGAGAAAGCAAAGCATTTGCATCAGGATTTGCTCAAGAAAACCCCAGATACAAGTTCTGAGAATGATGTGTTTAAGACTAGTCGAGACTTGTTTGAAAAGTTTAAGAAACAAAGTGGCATACACACTGTGGTTCGTCATGGAGAGGCTGCAAGTGCTAACAAAAAGGATGCACAAGAGTTTATGAAAGAGTTTGGTGTGTATGTGAATGCTGAAGGTTTTATCCCCCATCAAGTGTTTAATTGTGACAAAACTGAACTGTTTTGGAAGAAAATGCCTAAAAGAACATACATAACCCTGGAGGAAAAAGCTCTGCCTGAACACAAGCCTATGAAGGACAGGCTAACTCTTTTGCTTTGTGGCAATGCTGGTGGTGATTTTCAGGTGAAGACAATGGTCGTATATCATTCAGAGAACTGCCATATGTTTAAGAAAAAAAAACATTATAAAAATCAGATTGTCTGGCAAGTGGAGGGCTAACAGTAAAGCCTAGGTGACCAGACAGTTTTTCCTGGAATGGATTCATGAAGCTTTCACTCCTAATGTGAGTGATTACCTTGATAAAAATAACTTGCCAGTGAAGTGCCTGCAGTTGTTGGACTATGCTTCTGCCCACCCCTCAGATATGGCGACTGAGTTACTGGAAGAGTTTGACTTTATCACCATGAAGTTTCTGTCTCCTAATATGACTTCACTGATTCAGCCACTGGACCAACAGGTCATTTCTAACTTTAAGAAGTTATACACCAAAGCACTTTTTCAAATGTGCTTTGAAATTAATTCTGACACAGAGTTAACTCTCTCTGACTTTTGGAAGAGCACCTCAATATCCTTCATTGCTTAAATCTTATTGACATCTGACAGCAACTGACTAGCAGGACTTTGTGACTCAGCCTGGAAGAACATCTGGTCTGACTATGTTGCAGAGGGAGACTTCAAAGGATTTGAGACACAAACTACTGAAGTTGTCAATGACATTGTGTCTCTGGGAAAAAGCATGGGCCTGGAAGTCAATAGTAATGATGTCAAAAAGCTGGTGGAGAAACACAGCATCGAGTTGTCTACTGATGAACTCAAACTCCTTCAGAAGAAGCAGCAGAAGGAGGTACTTGAGGAGATACCTTCAGAGGAAGAGTAGGGAAGGAGTATGTGCCTAGTGCTCTTATTAAAGAAATGTGTGCAAAATGGTGTGAAGTGAAATATTTTGTTGAAATGTATCACCCTGATAAGGCAGTAACAAGCCGTGTCAGTAACCTTTTCAATAACAGTGATATATCTCACTTCTGTAACATTGTGAAACAGTGGCAAAAGCAAATTTCAGTAGAAAAGTTTTTGGTGAAAACCTTAGTGAGTCCCAGGCAAAATCTGCTGGCAAGAAACAGAAAATCCAGGGGATTGGGGGGGGGGTACTCCCCTTCCAAACAATAACATCCCTTCCTTCCTACCTCTTCTCCACCCTCCACTTGTGCCATCAAGACTTCTCAGCACAGGTAAGGATGAATAAAATCTTTTTTTTTTTTTTTTTTAGATCTAATGATTTTCATTGGTTTTGTGTATGTACTCGTACATAAAATACTATTGTAAAAGTTTGAATAAGCAATTATCAGGTCCAGCAATGGATTAATCCATTTTACATGGGAAAATTGTTTCCTTTTTCAAACTTTTCATTTCACGAACAGCATTCAGGAATGACTAAAATTTGAAAACTGAGGTACTACTGTACATTAAAAAATACCTAAACAATTTAACATATTTTAACTTTTATTACTCCTTGTGGAGTTCTGGGGGTGCAATAAGAAGCAAAATCACTAAGGAGGCTTTCATTTCATCAAAAAAGTCATGTGCTTCCTTGTGTTTACAAACAAGAAAACACCAGCATTTGTTTGCTCTTTCTTTCACTTGACTATCATATTTATTCCTCTTGTTGACAAATAAAGTTATTATTTCATCGTTTATAAATAGCCTTTCTGAAGGTGAATTATTTTGTCTATCAGGTATATTGATGGTCGCCAGTAGCTTCTATAAAATTAATCAGGCATGGATGATAATAGTTGCTAGTGGTCATCATTGCTTTCTTCCACATCACTAGTGTGGTTATCATCTTCAATCACTTCACCATCAATATCCACTTGGATAAAGCCTTCAACATCATCAGCAGAGTCCTAATCAAACAAAAACACCTGAATAAAGGCTTCATTGGATGTTGATGCAGACATTTTTTGTTTACAAAAAAAAATTGCAAAAAATTAACATGGGTTTAGTCAATGTTACACCTTGTGTAGAGTATAGAAGAATTAAAAATGGTGTTGAAAAACGGAAGTTTAACTTTGTTCCAAAGCAGTAGTAAGCGATTTCCAGCATAAAATACTGGAAATAACAGTTGACAAGTGTTTATTTACAGCAAACGTATCAGGCAACAGAATGCACCTAGAGTAACAAAGGGAGAGAATTCTACAATGACAATATTCGCCTCCAGCATAGCAAAGGTTAAGTTGGGTAAGATATAAGACACATGCTCACAGACAGAAAATGATAAAACAGCAATTATATAGTTTTACATAACATTCATGTGTAAAAATTTCAGATAGAATATATCTGTAAAAGGTCAACATGAAGAAAGACAAAGGAAAACTTATCTTAGCTGACACATTTTGTCCTCTGAGAAACTTTATCAAAGCAAATGCATGGATTTCATTTTGTAACAAGTATCTGTACTGATGAATATTTATGAGTGTTCTTAAATCTAAAATTTTGAAAAATCAATAACATTTTTGCTCTGTAAAACTTGTTACAGAATAAAATCCTTGCATTTGCCTTAATAAAATCCATCAGAGCATGAAATATGTCAGCTAAGATAAGTTGTCCTTTTGTTTTTATTTATAAGACTTACCCACACATGGGGGGAAACATCTTAACATATAAATACTTTTTAAAGTTTTAAGTAGACATACAAATAATTTTTCTATGTTTTATATTCTCTATTTCTTAATGCCATTTAATAAAGGTACAAGAAAAAATTGTATTTCTTATTTTCAGAAATATTTGAAAGCTGTTTTTTTTTTTTTTTTTTTTGCAATAATGGAAATAATTTTCTGGAAAAGTATTTGTTGATATTTACTAAGAGAAACTATTTCAGAATATTTAAAAGCTTTTTTTTGTTTTGTTTTTTGTTTTTTTCCATGATAATTGTGAGCAAATCAAACTTTTTTTCACACAACTTTAGGGTTCATAACTAGAATTCATTCTCCAAACAAATTAACTGTCATATATTTTGCAAAACAAAATTTTTGGCATTTGTGTATCAATAATTCATAGTAATTGTATTTTTTTCCTCTTTAAAAGAAAAAGTAAATTACAATTTTTTTTAACTCCAAAAGAACAATAATGGAAATAACTTTCTGGAAAAGAAGTATTTAGTGATATTTACTAACTTTACTGACACAAGGCTAGATGAGGTAGGAAAACCACATTGCATCAATCTTCCAAATGGTCTACGAATAAAATCAACATTCAAAGTCCTATTTTTTTAGTGTGTAAAAAAAAGGCACAACTATCTTAGACATGAGGTAGACTATAGATTATTTATTACTTCAAAAATAGATAAAATAGCAGAAGTTTGAACAAAGATGTTCATTCAAATTCTTTAAATATTTGGACTGATGATAAAATGAAACCATCTTTTTCATCAGCAGTAAGAAATTTTGTTCTCTTTCCAAAATTCAGATTAAAAAATTATTTGAACTCATTCATTTCATTTTATAGAAAAACAAAATGAAAATTGTAAATATAAATACACAACCTACCTGTGATAGCATAACCATTGCTGTACATGGAAGTTTTAATGTCTCAATAACTTCCAACCAAAATCTTTGATTTTGAATTCCAAGGATTTCAATTTCTCCATTCTTAAAAACAGAAAATTATAGCATTAGAACAAGTTACAGAAATAAAAAAAAACTTGAATTATTTTTTCTTTTGAAATATACTTTAAAAAAAATAACAGCATTTGTTTTGGAAATGATTTAGATATTTATATGGCTTTAAAAAGGAAATTTTAAAAAAACATTTTTTTTATCATTTCATCCCAAGCAAGGTGATAATGCCGCTAATGCACAGGGTGGGGCTACTGGGAGTGAAAGAGAATGAGAAGACTTTAGTGAGGAGAAAGGACAATAAAAGAACAGGATTCAGTATGACAGAAGACTGCGACTGACATTGCATTTAAATTATTGAAGATTGTTGGTGTCAGGAAAGCAAGAAACTGGAAGAGATTTCCACAGGTAAGAAGTGCAAGCAAAGAAACTATTAGAATAGAATTTAGGGTTACATCTAGTTAATTCAACAGTAAAATGATGAGACCTAATTGCCAATCTAGTAGTACTATTTAATTCATGCAATTGACGTACTAAGGAGGAGAGCTCATAAGAACAATTGAAAATATTTATAGAAACAACAGAGAGAACGCACAGTGGTACAGTTGGAATCTGCATAGGAATGGTGGCGCTTTGCACAGCAGATCTATGGTTACTCTAATGAATCAATAAGACACAAGCTTTAAGAAGACTAGAGAGGCATTACCATTTTGCTGTTGAGTATGAATAACCATTTGTCAGTGTAAGGTGAATACCCTTGTCAGTGCAGAGCAAAATCCCTGATGGAGGATTGCAACTTATAATACAGATTTAAACCCTATTATCTATATATTGGACAACTTCCCTTTGTCTTTTTCTATAAATATTTTCATGGTAGATGTTCCAATGAGCTCTCCTTCTCTTTGGACTGCATGAATTTAAGCGTACAACTAGATTGGCAACTAGGTTTCATTCTAATAGTTTCTTTTCTTGCAGTTCTCACCTGTGGAACTCTTCTGATATCTTGCTTCCCTGATACCTACAACCTTCAAAAATTGAAATACAATGTCAATCTTCTGTCTTCCTGAATCCTGTTCTTTTATTGTCCTTTCTCCTCACTAAAGTTTTCTCATTCTTTCTCACTCTCAATGCATGCTTTTGGCATTATCATCTCATTTGGGATAAAATGATTATAAAAGAAAGAAATTGCTATGTAAATTTTTCTACTGGGCTGTGTTAATCAAACTTTTCCCAACAGAAGCATATTGGAATGCAAACTTAATTGCACTAGACACACACTACCTGGTTTCTCTTATCCCATTGGTCTGTCATTTTCCCACAATCTGGCAAGTTCAAGGGTTAACAGAGTATCTGGAAGTGATACAAGTGTTCCCAGAAAAAAGTTTAATGGAAAGTTGTGCTATTTTGTTGGAACAATATTCAATGCATGGCTGAATAGTAGATTTTTAAATGTGCAAGATGCATTGTTAAACTGTTTGTTGCTTTTGCCTTTCATTCATGCACAATTGCACATCCTCTGTTTTTAGCTTTGGTTAACAGTCTTCATGGAAGTTTAGATTATAATGCAGATTCTCTTGGAGTCAAGTTTAAACACTCATTTTCTATTTTTGGAAAGTGAAAATTTCCAAGAAAAAAAAAAAAAAAAAAACTTTAAGCACAATGGTCAGACTATTGAGAAAAGAAAAGGGGTTACTTTAACCTATATCCTCTGACACCTTTTTTCCATAGATCTAAAGTATAATTTTGGAGAGTTAAAATTTCACTGAAATATATTGGAAAAAAATGTTTTTATGCGAAATAAACAAAACAGCCACTATATATATATATATATATATCAAATATGTGGTGCAGTTTAATTTATATTACAATGAATCATTCATACAAAAAGTAAATTAGTAAAGTTAATGATATAAAATAGCAAAATCGCTTCACTAACTAAATTTTAAAAATGCATTAACCCACTATTTGATGAATGATTATGATCCTTGTTTTTTAAAATTATAAACTGTATTAGGTCTTCCTTAAATATGCAAGTACTTTCGACAAGTTCTCCGGTCATCATCAGGCATGGAAACTATATAAAATAGTTTCTGGAGGGCCCGTCAAAAGTACTTGCATTTTTTTTTTGAGGACCCATCAAAAATACTTGCATTTTTTTTTTCCAGGACCCATCAAAAATACTTGCATTTTTTTTTCCCAATATATTCCAGAGAAATTTTCACTCTCCAAAATACTTTTTGTATGAATGATTCATTGTAATATAAATTATTTTTTTTATTTACTGATAGTTCACTCAAACAAGGTTCAAGTACCACTCAAAGTAGGAGGTTACTGAGTGAGACTGTAAGGAAGGAGATTTGGTTTATTTTGTTTTATAGCATATCAAACTCAACAGGTTATTTAATGCTGATAAGATCTTTAGGATAGGTTCATATGAATAGAATATGTATCTCTTTGTAAGAAATCAGTGTGTAGACCAGGTTTCATTGATGTATTTTTGTCAAGAGGGTTTTTGTTGAGAGTCAAATGTATTGCTGGTAATATTTTTTTTTTTTTCAAGAATGTATTGCTGGTATTTTTAATATGAAAATCTATTTTTATACTTTCATAGTGTTTTGACTTCGGTTTTGGGACCCTAACAGGTGCTACCACTCCAGGTCAGGGTGAACCTTGGAACAACAGCAGTTAAGAAGTGGTTCCACACTTTTCAAAACCTCCCGAACAGAGGCCTTGCTGTCAGATGTAGTTTATCATTATACCCAGGATGTAAGGAAGGAGGAAGTAAGAGAGTATTATGAGGACAAGTAGGATAGATATCAGTTGACTCTGGACTTAAAGAGACCAAGATTCTAGTTGTCATGGAAACATCTTGTTGAGCTGACAAAAGAAGGTGTTAGTTTAAACTGATGCCAGAAACATACAAGTTAAAAGGTTTTTTTTGATGTTTTGTTAATATTTGAAGAGAGATTCAAAACTAAAACTGATTTTCATGACAAACCTGTGTTGCCAACCAAATCCTTTTGTTGAAGTTTATCTGGCAAATAACTTGACTTCCAGGAAACAATGAAGAGTGCATAACAGTTTGGCTTGTATTATCAATTATGTAGTATTTGCGCTTTTCATTTTGGCCTTCCCATAACCAAATCATTTGACGACCCTGACAGGAAAAGATATATATTGAATTTAATTTTACCAATATCAGAAATGATAAAAATAAAAATAAAAAAAAATAAAAAATTGAAGAGAAAGAAGATGGTAAGTAAAAATTATGTTTATAACATCTTTAACTAGCTGTCACGTTGTTCCAAAGCAGAATTATAATTTATAAAATATATTTACAAGTTGTTGAAAATTCCTCATCCCAATCCTAAAATCTGACCAAGTAACATAATTTTTTTAATCCCTTCTTTAATTGAGCAGAGAGCTTTTCTGCATGAATAAGAAAAGGGAGACGGGTTGTATTTTTGTTGTGGCCTGTTTAGAGGCCATAAAGAAAGACACGGAAGACGACGGTATGTTGAACAAGTGCATTGAAATAACAGATATATACAAAGCAAGAGTGTTAGTAATAAGCCAATATAGGTGTACGTCTGAATGGTAGGTTAACACTGCATCTCAGCTCCCCTACGACTCTACCCCTAGGAAGTCCCGCAGTTAGTATTTATGCAAGGAGAAAGAGTTCATTCTACTGTAGGAGAGCTTTGCAACAATTTTCTACATAGATTAAACTTGAAGATCATTAGCAAAGAAAGATCACTAGCTGCTACCAAACATGACAGCATCAATTTAATTTTCTCTTGGTTTATGCATTTTATCTCAGACATTTATTATTTGTTGTTAATTTGAATTAGCAGAAAGAATAAAAGAAAAATGTGTTGTTTACCTTGTCATTATCAAAAAGGAATTGAGCATCAAGACTGTTGTTGGTTAATGGTTCTAGAATGATATTTTTGAGGAACAAAAAAGACATCTTTCTCATAGTAGAAACAATTTGCAAAGCTGTTGGCCGGTTTGACGGGGAATGGTCATAGCTCTGTATCATTAGTTCATCGAGACAAGGAAATCTAGACTCAATTTCAAGCATCTTCAAAGATAAAATATGAAATATTTGAATTCAAACATTTGCTCTCAAAGGCAGATATAAAAGAAAAAAAACATTCAGAATTAGGAATCAGTACAAGTCTAGAGAAGGCACAGTGGAGTAATGGATAATGTCTTGGATTGAGGAATTGGAGAGCTAAGTTCGAATTCCAGTCAAATCCATTATATTCACTTACATGCTAATACCTCTGGAAAAGGTATAAATCTTCTTCTCCTCCTCCCAGCTATGGGTAAATAGCAGAACAGACCAGTTTCTATAGCACTGGATGGTAACTGGTCTACTGCAGGAAAAATTCTGATTCGTCAGTCATGTATCGAAAGATACATGATCGCCTAAGCGTGTATCACGGATGGCACATAACTGAACTAACAAGTCTATATTTTATTATGTAATGAATTGATATTTGAAAATGCACCAATAACTCAATTCATTAAATTAACATCTACCAATTTTTAATTTTGCTATCAGAAATTTCATTCGCAGAGGAAGTTAAAACAATTTTTATACTGGGAGGTTCTTTTAGTTTATTGAAAATGATATAAAAACACATTCCATTCCAAGGAATGCTGACAGTTCCCGTCAATGAGTAGCATGTGTGTGAATGGATTTTTAGGCAAGTAAGAAGATGCACAAGTCCATACCCACCTTCTTGGAATATTCACATCCCAAAAAGTACAGCAGCAAAATAAATCCAGATTATTTGATGAAGAATCAGTTACAGTGAATGAACCAACCAAACTTTCTGCTATTACCAAGACTTTACGGATTTAAGCACAGTACGAGATTAGCAACAATGTCTCATTAATTTATAGTTGAATTGGTTAGATGTTACTGTAAGTTCTATGCTAACAGTTTCTTCAATTGCAATTTTTGTTTGTGAAACTCTTAATTCGATGATTTCCAGCTAACTTTGATCTACAAAAACTTAAATGCAATGTCAATCATTATCAGTTGTCTTCTTGATTCCTCTTTTATTGTTCTCACTTCTCTTTCACACTCAGTAACCTTTTGTGTCTCAGTGACTTTATTCCCTTGTATGGAGTAAAATAATAAAAAAAGAAAGCCCTTCTGTTGAAGCTTAAATAAGCATGGAATAATACAACACAAAATGTACGTTAACAAAAGGTATTGAAACAAAGAATAGGTACACAATATTTACAGTTAGTTTGGTATATTCTTGGGAAGACTGTTCCTGCATAATGGGTTGACTAAATCGCAGTCGGGCAGAGTCTCTGGATTCAATTTCTTAATCTCTACTATCTTCCCCGTCTTCCGGTACCAACCCATATTTATATGGTCGGTAGTCCGCTTATGTAAATTAGGTGTATCATACACAACACCTTCTCACACTTCATGGCAGCAGTTTGAATTCAAAGTTTTCTTTCTCTTAGATTGACTGCTACCCGAAGCAAGAGAGCCCAATCTATTTTGTTATTTAACCCATAAGTGGAGTAAAAATGTATTCATGCCTTTTCCAAGAATGTTAGTGTTATGTGGACATAAATGACCTGGTTAGAATTTGAACTCAGCACCACCAAATTCCACTTCCTATGCTGATAACCTTTACCTACTCTAATGTGATTTATTTTGCTGATTCAAAAGAAAGGAAAAGAAAGATATAATATTTGGTGACATTTTGTGAAGGGTATAACAGAGGATGGAAAATATGAAATTGAAATCCAAAAAGGTACATTGGAACAGCAAAAGATGCCTTTCAAAAGCTTAAGAAAGTATTAAGAAACAGGAAAATTTCATTAGAAACAAAGAAAAGAATACTGAACTATTATGCAATACCAATCCTCTTATATAGCAGTTAATGCTAGATAATCTGATCACAGATGAAGAGGAGACTTAAAGCAAAAAAAGTGTGGTTCTACAGAAGGATGCTGAGAATCCCTTGAACTGAACATACAATTAATGAAAAGTTTTAAAGAAAATGCAAACAAAAAAAGAATGCTTACACTTAGAATCAGAAAGAAACAATTGAAATCTTTAGGACACATAATGAGGAAAGAGGGCCTGGAAAGTTTGTTAACACAGGATATATTGAAGGCAAGAGGAACAAAGGAAAGCAGTGAGTAACCTACCTAACGAGCTTGTATAAATGGATGGCTGAAAAGAGAAACCTTACTAAGAGCTACAAAGGATAGGAAGTTGTAGAGAGCCATGACTGAACACATCTTGAAGGGACATTTTCAGCATCTTTTGAAATGGTGGTCAGAAAATTCAGTCTCAATATTTGCTTATAAAGTAAATGCCAATTTTAAATAAAATATAGAGTTACTTCAAATTAAAAAAAATATTTTTTTAAGTTCCTTAAAAATTGGAAATTCATTGATGTTCTTTGAAAAGAAAATAACTTACACACAAACAAAAATTATGCTGGCACAAAAAAAGGGGACAACTGGCAAAAAAAGCAGATAACCCCATATAACTGAATTGATTCTCACATTAAAAAATCCTATGATGGAAATGATAAACTTATTATTTTGAAAGTCATTACACATAACTTAAAGTCATCACTTCAAATTCATAATTAAATTTTTAAAACTTTCTGAGACCAAATTTTCTTAGACTCATTTGTCTTAGTATATGTCTATATTTCTGAGATGAGGTATTATGTACATTATTTACATTATTCGGACTATTGTCCTCATCATTGTCACCATATCTATTACAACGTTTTGACCGTTGTACATTCCACCCTTCTTTAGGTGGTCGGAATGTCGAGCTGAAACCTTTATTTCGCTCACTGGGGTAAACTGTTCGTGTTCCAGGTGCCATGTTTAATGGATGTCAGTTATCAGTTAATTTCACACTCACACTCTTTGAGTCCTGCCACTTCAATATCCGGTTAAGGAAGTGGAGAACTTTCAGAGGGAAATTAACAGGAGATAAGTGATAACCAACATCCATTAAACATGGCATGTGGAACTAGAACAGTCTACCCCAGTGTGGGGAAAATTGTGAAAATGGCTTACCTCGGAAACGCGTTCGAATCTGCGCAGTATGCAAACTCTGGTCCTTCCAACGGTAAAAGAAAAACCAAAATGGCGGCACCCACATTTTATGCCGGGCGGTCTCGATTAGTTAACGCGAAATCTCGTTGTCTCATCATTCACATGCAAATCATAGTCGGTCCGTGGCTGTATAAAGCAGGCTCGTTTTTGCTGTTTCAGACGAGAGGGCTTTCAGCTCGTGAGAAGGTTGGACGTGCGACACCGTGTTTCTTTGTGCCTACCTGTTATCATCAGTTGAATTGTTGCGTTACACACCACACCCAGTGAACAAAATAAAGGGTTCAGTTCGACATTCCAACCACCTGAAGAAGGCCGGAGCGTACAACGGCCAAAACATTGTAATAAATACGGCAACAAAGATGAGGACAATAGTCCGAATAATGTAAATAATGTCATTTGTCTTATTTTGAAATTACTATTTTCATTAAAACTTGATAATTGAATTAATTCTTATCCTTTTAATTAATTTTTTTTAAATATAATATTTCCATAATTTCTAAGACCAAATTTTCTGAAACCATTCTTCCTAGTACTTCTGATAGCATATTCAACTTTTCTACCTCCAAAAATTGATCAAACATACCTTATACACAAAGTGGAAATATCTGGAAGGCTAATGTTTACCTGGATACCATAGACTACTTGCCGAACCTGATAATACTTTAATATATTTGTATAATGTTTTGTTGGGTGTCCAGAAATGCCATCAAATACAGTAGATAATTAAATAACTTACTTTTAGACTTGGTCTCTTTTTTGCCAATACTGCTTCTGAAATTTTGAATGTTGACTGCAAATTGTGAAATGATATTAAACCAGACTGAACCTCATAAGCAACCATACTCCATGCATAAATGTCAACCTGTAAAAGACAAAAATACAGGTAATGCTGTCAATTTGGATATATTTAATACAAATTGTAAAGTGCTTCTTTCAAGGGAAAAAGGAAAAATTCTCTATTTAATAAGAAAAGAAAATCATACACCCATGTTGCTAAGATCTATAGTAAAAAGAAATGTTCTATTATATACACTATAGTTCAAAAGTTTGATGTCACTCCTGGTAATTTTTTTAAATTGGCCCCAAAAGTATTTGTTTTGTACTTTGAATAAGAGAAAATTATTATACATAGCTAAAAAGAGTGAGACATGATTTTTCTTATTAAAAATTTTATTATGACAAAAAGAAAAAAAAGCATTTTATCATTAAATTTTGCTCATGTCAAAATATCCTCCTTTAGCTTTGATTACTGCAGTACAAATTTTTGGCATTCGTTGCAAAATTTTCTCAAAGAATAAGTTTGATAATTGTTTCTATTCTTTTTTGAATGACCTCTTTTACACTTTGTTTTTTTTTACTCTTCTGTCAAGTTCATCCCATGTTAATTCTGGGGGTGGCTTCAAACTTTGGAACTTTAGTGTAATTTCTATTAGAGTATATTCTTATAATTGTTCTATTATTGTAAATCTCTTTTTATTGATTGATTTATTTATTTTTTTATGGCTTATCAACCTTTGCAGGTTATTTAAAGCCAGAAAATATTTTTAGATTCTAAAATTTTTGGGGTGGGATAATAGTGGTTTAGTGATACAAGTTTTACTAATTAACCCACAACTGGGGGAGAAGAGATAGATTCATACCTTTCCTAAGGGTATTTGCATGTAAGTAAATATAATGAACCCTATGGGAATGGGAGCTCTCCAATTAAGAATTTGAAGCCATTATCTATTGCACTACCCACACATCAAAGCTTACAGTACCTGGTATTCCTAAGCAGTCACACATCTAGGTACTGACCAGGCTTGATGTTGCTTACCTTCAGTGATTGTACAAGAACTGGTGCTTCAATGTGCTGTGGCCATAAGTGTAAATCTCTTCATGTGTGTCAGATCAGAGCAAGAATGAAGTATTGCTGCCATATCCAAGCAGGTATTGCCCAGTCCTCACTGTCCAGCCCTAACAGATTTCAAAAGCAATTACACAGCCTTCTGAATGATGAATTATTTTCCAGCCAGCAACTTCTGTCTCAAATGAAATATTACTAGCCTCTGACAACTCTGTTGCTATTACTATATTGGAGAAAAATATTCTGAGGGTGGATCCTCAAGTTTTGGCTGAATTTTGTTCCAATATTTTCTATATCCATATCACTATGTTTGAGTTATATAATTTATATTCACTATTGAACTAAGTGCATTGAGAGAGAAGATTATGTCATTTCAAATATTAAATATCTAAAATAAATGCTTTAAGCAGCAGTCTACTTTATATATATATATATATATATATATATATATATATATATATATATATATATATATTTATTAATGAAAAGACTTTCACATCAATCATTAGAAAAAGAAAAAACTTACTGACCTTTTCATTGTAAATTTGTTTAGCTAATATTTCTGGAGCTTGGTAGCCTGGGGTGCCAGCAGCTGTGATCATACCTTTTGACATGGTGTATCTTGAAAAGTTGTAATCGGAAAGTTTTATATTAACTTTGCAATCCAAATTTAGTGACCAAACTAAAATGTTATCAGTCTTTAGATCTCGGTAAATGATTCCTTTCTGATGAAGGTAGTTCATTCCTTCTGCAATCTGAAATTTTCATAGCAATAAAAATTAATTTTCCAAGTCAAAAATAAAATTTCTTGCAAACAAAACCAAAACCCACTTTATTTTTCATGTTCCTAACAGATATTGAGATGTGTTTAATAGTAATTTTATTTCTTAATCCATGTGTACTCTTAGGTGCCTAATACTGGGGAGGCCATAATAGGGGTGTGCTTTTTCTTAAGATGCAATAAATGGGGGGGAGTTTTAATAAAAGAGGGAGTTGGAAAATCATTTAAAGTGTGAAAAATCTAGAATTAAAGAAATGTTTTTTCAGAAGCATTACTGCTGTAGCATCCAACACTGTCTCTAGGACTTTCTAATAAGATAACAGCATAGGAAGAAGCCTTAGCACAATTTAATTTATATGCAAAAAAACTTGCATAAATTAAATAATGACTTGCATGATTTACATAACAACAAAAGACAGTCCTGTACTATCATCTTATCAGATAGTACAAGAAATTCTGTGAACAAGTTTGGTGTCAAACCTAACATATATATATATATATATATATATATATATATATATATATATATTGAATCAATTGCTTCATCTACTGCATGGGAAGTTGGTTCATTGTATCATCTCAGAAAATCTCTCTTGTTAGAATCCATCTTGGTCATTTATAAATCTACCATTTGTCCACACATTGAATACTGTTGCCATATCTAGTCTGGTACTCCTGATGTACCTCTAGAGATTCTTGACAAAATCCAAAGAAGGATGTGTAATGTAATTTTTCCTGACCAAGCATCTCGACTTCAATCATTTTCTCAACAGTGTGGCTTCCCTCTGTCTTTTCTACACAATTTCCATGGCAACTGCTCTGATGAGTTTTATTTTCCCTGGTGCCCCATCTACATGAATTTAAGTGTGCTACTAGATTAGCAACTATGTCACACCGTTTTTCTGTTGAAATTACTAAATGCAACTGCCACTTCTACTCCAACAGTTTCTTTTCTCACACTTACCACCTGTGGAACTCCCTTCCATTTACTTGCTTCCCTGATAACTACAATCTTCAAAAATCTACATGCAATGTCAACCACTATCTTCTGTCTTCTTGAATCCTATTCAGCTTTTGTCCTTTCATCAATCCTCTCTATTCTCAGTCTTCACTTTCACTCCTTGTAACCCCCTGTGTTCTAGTGGCATTACTGCCTTGCTTGGGGTGAAATGATTACAAAAAAAAAAAAAAGAAGAAACTTGTTCAGAAAATTATAAAAGTGCACAAGTAAAAATTTGAACCAACGATAATAATTAGTTTTTCCTGTTTGACCTCTGTAGAAAAGTGAGAAATTAATGAACTCAATCAAGTCCAGTAGACATTCTGAGGAATATGGGATCACAGCTCTCAAGTCTGTAAACTCCCAGAGATTTCCATAGCAAGTAGTAGGTTTTTACAGGATGGAGTTGTTAACACGATGACCAATCAGTTTTGAATTCAGAATTTTCCATCTTCTAGACTGGTTACCAACCACAGCTAAAGCACCCCATCTACTCAACCATTTAACCAATAGCTGAGAAACGAAGGGTATTTGGATATAAGTGAATGCAATGAACTTGACCTCAGCTCTCTGATTTTTCCTGCTGAGCTGCTATCCATTACATCACTCATATATTTAATTAATGAAGATAGTCGTCTTAATAAATTTGGTGGGGTGAGGAATTGTTCAGAAACTTTCTACAAAAAAATATAAATAAATAAACATCCCTACCTTTTTATTAGGCAGTAATAAGAGTAAACTCATGAGAGTCTCTGTGATATTTTTGAATCTTACATACTCTTCTATATAAAGAGTGTCTTCTGATGATACTCTTTTGAAGGTCTTCAAGTGTTGGTCATTGAATTCTCTACCTTACATTTTAAAGCATCATGATTGACAATTGATGGTTATCCCCTTCCAGGATTTATTTATCTACTAGCAAAAAAGTGGGTGGGTCATTTTATATGCCAGTTCACTTTTTTTCAGAACTTTTTACTCGGTTTAAAAAATCATCATATTTGAAAAAGCAAGATTGTAAATCCACTCATTTAGCACCACAGATAGTAAAACACAAAGTAAGCAGGTGTTGATAACAATTGTTCAGAAAAGGCATTTGACATGTTGGAAGTATTTGTTCTTTGGAAATCAGTGGGCAGTCATTTGGAAACCAGGTTTATATTATACTCAAGTCGTATAAAACACACAAAAATATGGTAAATACCTAAATGCAACTGCCACTTCTACTCCAACAGTTTCTTTTCTCGCACTTCCCACCTGTGGAATTCTCTTCTGTTTACTTGCTTTCCTGATAATTACAATCTTCAAAAATTTAAATGCAACATCAATTGTCATCTTCTGTCTTCTTGAATCCTGTTCACCTTTTGTCCTTTCCTCAATCCTCCCTGTAAACCCCTGTGTACTAGTGGCATTTCTGCCTTGCTTGGGGGTGGAACAAATAAAAAAAAAAAAAAAAAAAAAGAGAACAAGTCACCACCCTTAAAGAAACATTTTTGGGGGAATACAGTTAAATGCTGTTTTATTTACTTCCTGAGATCTGCAAGCAGTTTCAAATAATGCCTGAAAATTGTCAGTTTCAATACATCTCTCCTTGACCAGATAGAAGCCATATGACCAGAGCTAAGTGCCCTCTAGAATCTCAATTCACCACCAAGAGAATTTTCCCACAAGTGCCACACAATCACCCTACTAAGCAAAGCTTCAGAAATATCTTTTTCTATAGAACTGACATCTGATTAGTAAAGACACACCCATCTCATGTTCTCTAATATCAAGAATGAAAAAATGGCTATGTATAACATTTGTGCCCCACCAAAACAGGGTGTGTCAAAAGGACAGTTATTCCCTTGACACTGCTATTAATATATATTAATATTTTGGGGTTCAAAATTCAGTGTATTGTCTGCAATTTAAAAATGAGATAGAGATATTTCCATTAATTCTCTAATAATTCTTTTCATTTTGCCATAATGCTATGAGTTAAATAGTAGGACTTGTATCTGGAAAAATCAGTGTTATTCTCCAAAAAATTGTTTATGCAATATTCACTTGCATGAAGAAAAAAATAAAAAAAATTATCCTTACAATCTAAAATATATTTTGGATTTAAATAACTCACAAAGGGTTGATAATCTATAAAAAAACAAAAAAACAATCAATCCTGGATAGTAAACTAAAAGTAAAATATTATTTACATTATTTACACTCAGGCTATTGGCCTTATTTTTGTTGTTATTATAACAACATCTTGTGCTGTCTATTTTGCATTAATAGAAAAAAAAAAGAGTTCCCATCTTTTGTAGAAGGCTGTAGAATTTATCAACCAAAACATTGCAGGAACATGAATAACACAAAAAATAGGTTGCATTGTCCAAATACCTCTAAGAATGATGACTCTTCTCAAAATTACAGACAAGATATACAGCCTAGCAACCCTATAACTACACACAAATATAAATCTAACAAAAGATTTTGGGGGCAGCAGTTACCTGAAGGAGAATTCTGTAGGTTAACATCTTAGGAAATAAAACTTCTTGCTTATTGTGCTTGTTCATGTGGCTATTGATTACAAGGCGTAAGCTACGCATTGGGGCCAACTCCAAAACCAGGCAGAGAGGTCGAAGGATAAAACCAACCAGTGAAATGATGCAAGGGTGTTTCAGGTGACTCAATAACAAAACTTCATGTTGTAATTCATGAAGCTTCTGCAGCAACTGAAATATAAACAAAAAGAAAGAACTGAATAAATTCATACTTTTAGAAATAGTCCTTTTTTTACATTAAAAAGTAAATCTTTCAAACAAATATGAATAAAACAAGATGTAAATTTCTCTCATGTTAGCATTTTCAAAACTTTCATATGGGAAGCATTCTGCAGTATTGAACTAGGTTCAAATTTCAGACTAGTACTAATGAATTCATGAAAGGCATGAATCCACATCCCTTCACTTTGACCCAATGCTAGTTGGCTGATGTTATGTTAAAACCAGCACTAATGATTTTGTGAAAGGTATGAATCTACATCCCTTCACCTTGACCCAATGCCAGTCTGCTGATGCTCAAACCAGTGCTAATGATCTCTTGAATGGCATGGATCTACATCCCTTCACTTTGACCCAATGCCAGTTGGCTGATTTTATGTTCAAGCCAATACTAATGAACTCGTGAAAGGCATGAATCCACATCCCTTCATTTTGTTGCATTAGCATTTGCTAATACAGCTTATGTTTACTTAGCACTTATACACTTAGAAAAGCCATGAATTCACATTGCTTCATTTTGATCCCATTGCCAGCTGGTTGAGATTGTTCATGTTCAACCAGCATTAATGAACTCATAAAAGGCATGAATCCATATCCCTTCATTGCTAGTCTCTTAAGACAGGTTATATTTATTTAGAACTAATACCTTTGGGAAAGGCATAACTACCTCTCTTTATGCTTTGTCTCATCAACATTTATATAAACAAAATGTCTTCTTACAGGCATTTTGCTTGACAGAGGATAGAATTCTGTGAGTGAGAATTGGGGCTATCCCTTATCCTATAACCGTCTTACCTGCTCAGGTAGGTTGTAACAGAAAGCTGTGATCTCCAACAGTGACCAACAATATGCAAGAACATTTTAAATATGTTGTATGACCATAGTCACAGAAAAATAAATTTGTTTTGTCAAAAAATGATGCTTTGCTAAACTTTTACAAAAATTGTAATTTTTCCATTACACTATACTGTATAAAATTAAGACCAACTTCCTTTTTTTCTCCCCAATAAATGACTCAAAAAAATATTTCCCAAGTTTTACATGCAACATTTAGTCCTCTTATAGACTAATGCTTACTCAGATGTTGTTGACTATATTTATATCTCACTTCACTCTGTGAAGTGAGATATAAATATCTGGAAAGATATCTGAGATATAAATATCAGGAAAAAATATCTGGTTGGCGAATGTTTATCCAGATGTTATACACTGTCAGTACTTGTACCTAGCATAATTTCATAATACTATATATGCTGTCAAATACAAGCTTTAATTAATAATAGTATCTGCAGACTGATTTTAAAAAAAGATTAAAAAAAATTACAAACCAATTTTCCTTCAATAAATTCCTTTACGCTGTTTTTGAAGTCTCTGGCATCAACCAATTTTTTAATACTTTTCTGTTTCCATGACTTTTGCAAAGAACTTCCACGACTCTCCTTAGAAGTATGCAAGGTGGTCATTTGTTGGTAGAATTTCAGTGCCACATTTTGTTTTCCATACTGGCCGACAAATACAGAACCACTTATACCACAGGCTATGAAATCTAAACACTCAATTTCATTTTTGTCTAACAGAAATTGGCTGAAAGAACAAAAACAACAAAAGAAATAGAATATAAAAAAGCCAACAACAATGTTTTGTCACTTCATTTAAATAAAAATATTTTTTTTTTTTAAATCAATGAAAGTGAGAGAGAGAGTGTGTGTGTGTGTTCATTCATAAAATTTCCTGAACAGAAAAGAACCATATATATATATTTATATGCTTCTGAAAAATTTATTTTGGTTGAGCTCTCCGGGGAGGAAGTGTGAGTTTGTAAACAGTGACTATTACAACTAAAAATGCAAAACCCTTTGATAAAGTGAATCGAGTTCTCTCAGTCACTAAGTGTTTATCCAAAAAATAAATATGCTTAAATTCGACTTCCTCCCTGTCATGTGCCAATGGCTTAGGGGTAGAATCTCTAACTGATGCCGAATCAGCCGGATTTCAATCCTAGCTAGAGGCAACCAGACATCTAACCACACTGATGAGCTGTGATACAGTGAAACAGTCTGTCTGTGGAATACATTTATTTATTTATGTATTTATTAGGTAGGTAGGTATCAATTTATCCCTCACAAGATATAGGTTTGGTCAAAATTTAAACTTTTAGTGGTGAAACTGGAGTGACCCCTCCAGTGCACAGGACTGGTCAATGTCATATGGAGGTCATGCACATTCCCCCACCCGTCTTGGCTGTACCAACAAGATCTAAAAGAATAAAGGGCATTACATTTGGTGACAGCTTGGCTTCAGGAGTTGCTTGAAAGTTGTCAGTGTTGACAGCCAACTGCCTTTGGGACACCACTCTGGATTTTCTGATTGGATTTACTTCCATAACATTTTCTGTGTTCAGTTGAATATAACCACAAAGCAACAGAGGTTTAAACTCAGGATTGTCCTTCCCCTAGATGGACTGACTTCCTGGGCTTCATTTACACAAAGCATCTGGTTAGGAGACACTGGTTTTCCACCTTTGCCCATACTCCAGCTTGGAGAGTTGTAAGAGGCTATTTGAGACACATGCCACAGAAGCATTTTAAAGACAGCAGGAGCTTTTTCCCCACCATCAGCCACTGCTATGGCAACATTTGGAACACATATAATGCCATGAATACCAGGAACATAATTTTACTAAAACACAAAAGTTAGAACTAATAAATACATCTAATAAAAATATAATCATAGAAAAATACAACTAAAGCAGATAGCAGCAGTTGGTAAGTCACGAACAAAAGTTGAAGACCTGACCAGGAGTAGTACACTCTCTCTCTACTTGATACATCAACAACAACAAAACTGAAATATATATATATATATATATATATATATATAGTTTATGCAAACTTAGGTAATCCGTATGGGTAGACCTGAGAAGAATGGTATCCAGAGAGCTCAATGTAAAATTCAGAGCAGATATGTTTGAATAAAAGACAGACCACGTTAAGATTCCATGTAATAAGCTATTTCACCATAACCCCTTTAACAGGGTTCTGGATCATCAGACTTTACTTCCAAAAGCTGAAATGAAAAATGAAAAGAAATTCACACGTTTTTTACTGACCTCATCAAGTATACGTAAAGTTAACGAAGTGAGGTGGGAGAGAGGATATGAGTGTGTCATATGTATCATTTTAGTTTCCTATTTTAACCCCAGTGTGTCGGCTAGATGTTGCTCAAATTTAACGCATCTCGTCTCTAGATATAGATAGTTAAGGGGTGAATGATAATGTGACGGTTGCACACCTGGCCCAGGGTCGGATCCTTTGGTTACGGCGCCAACGGTGACGTCGCTCCTCCTGGTCGCTCCTCCTGGGTCCAAGCGTGCCGCTCCAACCCCTTGGTCAGATGATCACCAGCCTCGCCTTTCCCGACTCGCTTCAATACCTGGTCACTAAAGCAACTGTACCGATCTCCGGCCTGTCTACCCACGCTGTGTTTAGATCTTAGACAGACGGGACCAGCAGGGATTGGGGCCGATACAAGTTGAGTCCGACGGGGTGGCAAAACACAAATAAAAGAGAAAATAAACTCACGAGACAAAAAGATTGCTGATGAAAAAAAAATGGGTAACAACCCTTTATATCTTAATGTCCGCTACATAAAAACAAACTTGTTCTCATTTCCCGACCCGCTCTGTGGACTATGGCACAAAGTTCTATCACACAACCTAAAGATTTCGAATTGCCTACTCTTTAGGATTGCGTATGTCGGAGTGTGGTTTGGTTCGACACTGGGGCTAATTTCTATCGATCATTCGCAGTTGATTCTTCTCTCCGACTTGAGTTGTATTTCTTCTTCTTAGGCTGGAAGTTCTTAGGCTGGAAGTTCTCTTGTCTTCGACTTGGGTTGTATTTCTTCTTCTTCGTCGACTTAGGCTGGAAGTTCTCTTGTCTTCGACTTGGGTTGTATTTCTTCTTCTTCGTCGACTTAGGCTGGAAGTTCTCTTGTCTTCGACTTGGGCTGGAAGGATCTCTTGCTGCAACTCAGCCGCAACTCTCTGTCGTGGAGGTGATCTCTTCTCGCTGCCGTCCGGGGCTGAACTCTTCTGTCTTCGACTTGGGCTGGAAGGATTTCTTGTCTGAGGATTCTTTTTTTGCCCGCAAAAGGCGAGTGAATCGGGCCTGATGGCCGCGTTCAGGCTCTATCCCTGCCCGCGGTCCAGCTGCAACTCTCAACTCCAACTCAACTGATTTCTGTCGACTGGGGTCCTGCTTTTATTGACGCCGCAACAAACTGGGGTGGGTCTGTCGGCGTCAGGGGTTTTCTCGATAATTCAAAAGTCGCATTATTTTTGATTTCTCATTATCGCTATTGTTTTCACCCCTACTTCCTCATAGTGCTTTTTGGTGGGGAGGCGCATATCCATCTCTCTCGGTCTCTCGTATGTCAGGTGACCGCTTTCGACTAATGAGATTCTGATCGAGCATTTTTTTCTTTTCTTTTCCGCAGCCACGTGACCGTTTTTTGCTAATGGGATTCTGGTTGAGCATTTCTTTCTTTTCTTTTCTGCAGCCACGTGACCGTTTTGACTAATGAGATCCTGATTGGGCGTTTCCTGCAATCAATCAGGGCGGGCTTATATCGTTCTTGTTCTAAAAAAACAAAATCTAATTTTTCCTTTTTTTTTTTCGCAGACGCACGAAAAATGACCATCTTGGCCTTCTCTCACCTGGACTTTGTCAAACAGCCCGCCCGCTAATTAGACTTGACTTCAGAAAGGATCTTTTCCGCCTTCTTGGCGCCCTCTGTGAGCCAAAAGCAATTGTCCCTCTTTTTACCTCTTTGTTTTTCCTGATAGTCAAAATCTTAATTATCTACACTGAAAATGTCTCCACTTTATTATTGTGGGGTTCTAATTTTTAACAGGTCAGAGCCTGTATACCGTTCCACCGTCCTCCCCTCAACCCAAAAGACACTTTTTTCTCTGATTAAGATTGTTTCATTGTTCCCAAAATTTCTCTTTATCCAAATTGATAAGGTGTCTTTCTACGCAAAAGTAGGCTAGATGCTTTGACCGATATCTGGCTTCCATCAAGCGGCCCGTTTTGATATCATGTCTTTTTTCCCTTTCTTTCTTCTTATTATTTCTAATTCTATTCTTCCAATTGTCTTTAAAAAAATTCGGTCAACATGCTAGCTAAGATATCTTTCTGACTCGTGTTTTTGTTAATGACCGTTTTTTTTGTATTTCTCGACCTCTCTCTTTCCCCTTCCTTCTTCTTCCCTTAGGATCGTCCAGGTACAATCTTAGTGAATTATTTTCAACTCAATTATTTTCCGTTTTAAAAAAAATCAACAACCTGTTTAGTAAACCGAGTAAGAAAAAATTAAATCATATTTCTATGAATATTTCTAATAATGCAAGGTGCCACAATAAGAATGACATTAAAGGAAGAAGTTACAACCACCCCAATAAATTACCCGACAGGTTTCATTCAAATTCTTAGACGCTGTCAGTTTACGTTACTTTAACGTGCGTATTTGGGAGGTTAAGGTTTGATAAATATCTAACTGTTAAAACAATCTACGAAGAAATTAATTTGAAATTCGGTGGAGTTTTGGGTATTTTCTATGAAACAATTGATTGGAAAAATCCATAGACAGAACATTGAAAGAGCAATCCATTTTATATTTAGTAATTTTTTTTTTTTTTTTTTTTCCACTAAAACTTATCTTATAGCTTGTTAGGTTGACATCTATTTGTTTGATTTTTGTTCATTAAGTAAACTCGTGATTTTTTTGATTTTTGTTCATTAAGTAAACTCGTGATTGTTTTTATGTACCCAATTATCAACGGTTATTCCCATTAAATAATTTTATTCTCCACACTGGGGTAGTATCTTTCAATCTCAATTAAAATACCAATCTAAAATTTCCCTTCGTGCTATTTAAAATTCACTTCCAATTGGAGAATATTAGAGGAGATATTTGGAAGAGATGTCACTAGCAGAAAATTCGGTCCTTCTTTTACAATTTTTTTATCTACACATGTCTTAAACCCCTATTTGTAACCATATACCTATATCTTCTTATATGCCTATGCATTCCTATATACACCTACACACACATTCACACGAAACGACCATATGTATATTTCCATCTTTACACATATACACCTGCAGAGAAAACGCACATCCACATGTCTCCATACCTATCTCCATATATACTTATACTTACATATATACATATACACATAAGGACATCTGCATATCCATATATATTCATACGCACATATATATATATATATATATATTTACACACCTATGTATACACATATACACATACATACATATATGCATACATACATACACATATATGCATACACACATACATATACATACACACATACATGCATATGCATACGCAATATGCAGCATATCTACATACCCACACATGCGTTAATTTGCACTTACATATATCTACACACGTATTTGTCCCTATCCTCATGTCCACCCGTGCATCCACTTATGCCTGCGTTCGAAGACTATCTCAGTATTTAATTACATTATCTATATCTTTACACATATAATATTACCCGATCTTTCATATTTATGGCCAAACATATAAGTACCTATCTAATTGTACATCTCCACACTCACAAAAAAAAAAAAAAAAAAAACCTGGTATGCTTCTTTTTCCGTATAAAAACATATACATGTACATATCAACAGGTGTCTCAGTGTACAAATACATTATCATAGTTGTATACATATAGTCATGTGTTAGCGTTCACGTGTGCATAGTAATATTTCTAAAAACAAAGGGAATATAAAACATTCAAAATTGCTGTTCCTATATGATTATTTCCCAGTGTACTTGCTTAGGTTTAGGTTGTTTTTGTGCCGGCATTTAAAAACTAGTTCATTGTGTCTATTTAGTAGTATGTCTGGATCTTTATGTTTGATTATGAAGATTTTCTCCTTTAAGCATAAGTCGCATCTGTCTCTGAAGTTTTTGGGAGTTTTGGCTCTTGATATTATTCTCCACTTTATTTGTGGTGTTAGGCCACTCTACAACAAAAACCAATAATGATTTGATAGTGCTGTTTGGTTCTTTTTACATTTATTTTTGAAGGATTGGTGATGGTTGTATAGTCGGTGTTTCCAATCTCCCGCTGATATTCCTATGTATATCTTTTTCTCTTCAACCTTTTCTATGGGGAAAATTGTTGCTTCATATATTGTGTTCTCTGCCATGCATATTCCTTCAACTGGGCACTCTGATCCTGTCCTGCAGTTGCATGTTGATTTTTCCATTCGTGTTGTATCCTGATTTTGTCTTAGATTATCCTGAAGGTCTCTTAAAATTTTACTGTTGTGTGAGCTAATAATTCTTTCCATATTGTTCATGCAAGAATAGCTAATCTTTAGATTCATCTTGTTGAATATTTTTTTCAGAGATGCATTTTTGCTAAAGTGTTTTTCTATCAGTTTTATGAAGTATTTACCTATATTAATATTGGAGAGGTTACAAAAAGGTGGGTTGAACCATATAATTTTCCTTTTCCTATTTTTGGGTTTAGTGGATTTTTTATTTACTGACTTATCTATGTAATTTAGTGTTTGCTTAAAATTATTTTTTAACAGGGCTTTATTGTATTCCCATTTATTCTGGTTAAAAATGGTTTTACTGGAGGAAAGTTTATTTATTCTAGCATTTACTGTATTTGGGATTTGTTTAATTATTGATTTCAGGTGATTGGAGTGGATATTTATATATATGGGTGATTGGTTTTCCTTTTGGAAGGGTTTATAAGTATTATTGTTCAGATTAAATGTAACGTCTAGGAAGTTTACTATTTTTAAGTTGGAAGAAATCTCGATTCTAAATCCTAGAAATTTGAAGGCCCTAATTATTTTCTTTTGTAGTTGGGATGTTAACGGACCATTAGTATTAGGTACAGCAACTAACCCGTCATCTCTGTATAGTCCTATATTTTGAGGGTCAAAGAATCTACTTAGGATATCTAAAATGTATATACCTATTAGGTCTGCTATTTGAGCTGAATCAAAAGATCCCATTGGGACATCAAAATTGTCTATCTTTCTTAATCCAAGTAGTGTTGTTCAGTTTTAGTATGGACTGTCTAGAGTCCATTATGATTTTTATTTCTTCGTCAGTAATGTCAGTGTGGATTCTGGCAAAACTTAAGCTATTTTCTAATAATTCTTTAGAGATTGAGGAGTAGAAAATCGATGATATCAAGTTGTATAAAAGTAGTATTATTTTTATTCTTTATTTTTTGGAACCAGTTAATGGTGTCCGATGAATCTTTCCAAAGGTTTAACGGGTATTTTTTAATTATAGATGTGTTTATTCTTTTTAGGATGTTTTTAGAAATTATTCCTAACTCTGATTTGGAGGGATTTATTAGTCTGGACTGTAGATTATTCTGAAAGTTAGGTTTATGGTCTTTAAAAAGTAGGTAGGTGTCTTTTAGATGAGTTGTACCCATTCTATCAGCAATATTATATTTAAATGCTAATTTCACAGTTTCTTTGTGTATGGAGGATAAGTATTTAGAATTGTTGTCTTTCTTATAAGAACCAGAGACTTTATTTTGAATCAGATGGTTGTATTCCGAGGGATTAATTTTGTAAATATTTTTAGATTTGTCAGCTCTGATCCATAGTTTTTTTGAATTTCTTATATTTGTGATGTCTTTTTTGAGTTTAGATTGGAATGGGTTGTATTTTTTCTGGAAGGATATTTTCTTAATTAACTCAATTAAATCTTGTTCAAAAGGTTCTAATAATTTATTGTTTGGTGGAGTGTTTTGAGATTTAAAGTAAAAGGCTTCATCTAGTTTAGTGGGTTTGTCATGGGGATTAAGATGGAAGTGAATTTTCCACCTCATTCTTTTTATGACGTCAATGATTTTTTCCGTCAAAGACATGGTGAAGGATTCAATCGTAGGGTGAAGAATGTTCTTGAGTGAGTAGTCCGGTGTAAATTTATCCATTTTAGTTTGGAAGTTTGGATCCTTATGGTAATCTGATGGGAGGTAATCCAACCGAGAGCTCAACTTATTTTATAAGGAGCTATATATATATATATATATATATATATATATATATATATTTTAAGATATTTTTATGTTTATTCATTCTTTTTATAGATACAAATATTTAAGTAAATGCTCTGTTTATAATAAACAGTATTAAACAACATTTACTGGCCTGAATATCCAAGAAATTTTCACAGAAAATATTCATCCTAACCAAACGTGCCTCTGTGGTCAAATCGGTAAAGGCACATCAAGCTAAATGATGGTTCCGTATAGGATACAGGTTCGAATTCTGTCGGAGAATGAATATAGTCTTCGGTTTACTATCTACACAAAAAATCTTCATTTATTCTAAACCACTAAAGCAAACATGAAGTTTGTAGGTATTTCTTACATGGATTCAATGCATCAGCATATTTTTTTATTTTATTTTTAACTGAAAAATTTCCAGTTTTTGCAAACCTCCATCATCTTTCAACAATGTCCTTTCTTTTTTTTTTTGGACATCCCAAATGACCAACAAGTCATTTGCAACATGAAACCAATTGGCAGTGGTCCACATAGCAAAGTCATCATTAATACTAATACTTCTACATAGAATCAGAACATCTGTGTGCTGTCTCTTGGACTAGAACTCTGCTCTCCAGGTTTACAATTAGGATTCCAGTGTAGTATCTGTTCTACTTATCATGCCATGTTTCCTGTACTAGTGCTAGAAATGGTGCTTTATAGTTCATGGTGTGGTGATGGAGTCTAGTCTCAGGGATTCCAACCCTACAGCAGTATCTCTCCTACTGCACCAAAAGGATATTGATATCTGTGTCCATGGTCAAATTTTGTTACAGGCCCTTATTTATGCACCCCATGTGAAACTGAGCATGTCTCACATCCTACCAGTCCTTTTTTTTTTAACTATTGTTCACCCAGTACAAAGCCCAAGAGCCACCCAGAGTAGAGCGTTACTGAATGATGTTGTACTGATGTAAGAGAATAAGAAGTACAGATTAAGAGGATATCTAGGATAGATAATGGCTGACCCTAGACTTAAAGTGGTTAAGAATGTTGTGATCAAGGAAGCATCCTCATGAGAATCTGTTTCTCAGTGTAACAATTCTTTGAAAAAAGTATAATGACTTGCTGCTGCGGTTGCTCATTTTCATTTGTCGTATTCTTGGCTGTGTTTTTATCTTCATGGCTATCACATGTAGACATCAGCAAGGTGGGAGGTAAACAGATTCTACAGAGATTTCACTCAGTAGTGGTTGTGATTCTGTAAAGATTTCAGGTGTGAAATATCCACAGCTGTGGTAATTTCTTTGCTGCAGATTAATTTCACAAGCCAATATGTTTATATCTAACAATGGGTTTAATGAGAGAGAATTGAAGAATTTTAAATTACACAAGCAGTAGTGAATTAAAAATCTTTCTATGTAACCCAGTTGATGGTTTGTCAACAGGAAAATTATTCTAGCAGTAATTTGTAATAAATGGAGAGACCTCAGAATAGCAGACAGAGAATAAGAAAATTTAAGCATTTCTGTCATTGATTTATTGTATTTTTCAATAAGATAACTATAACTTTTCTTTGTCTAAACAACAGATGGAATGTGCTCATTCCAAAATTGTTTGCGGGTTTGAATTTTGGGAAATTTTAGACCATAAATCTTATACTACCCAAGAGCCAACTGGGTAGGTTGGGAAATATCTAGTCCCGTGTCTCTCAAGCTTTTTAAACAACAGCACACATAGAAGCAAATGAAAATATCATGGCAGACTTAGCAAAATTTTTAAAGGGTATGCATTTAAATGTTATGAAATAAAACCATAGATTTAAAAAGTATACACACACACACACACAAATATGACACTTACTTTATTTCAATGTTTCTATTCAACTATTTAATGCAGCTTATTTAGTGTGAAATCTGTGTCCGGTGTTTAATATAATTGAAGAATAGTGAAATGAATTATTTGAAAAAAAGTTTAATACTTATTCATTTATTCAAATACTAACACTGTACCTCTACTACTATTACTACTACTACTACACACACACACACATATATATATATATATATATGCTGTATATGTATGTATTTTAAGACATTTTTATGTTTATACATTCTTTTTTTATAGATACAAATATTTAAGTAAATGCTCTGTTTATAATAAACAGTATTAACAACATTTACCGGCCTGAATGTCTGAGAAATTGTCATAGAAAATATGTGTCCTCTGACAGGAATCGAACCTGTATCCTATACGGAACCGTCATATAGCCTGACATGCTTCTACTGATTTCGCCACAGAGGAGTGTTCGGTTGGCAAGGTCTATTTTACTGTATTTAAACTTCAATCTTCCATGAATCTCTTACGTACATTCATATCTGCTCATGGCGTATCAAATGTAAACAAATGACGTCACACATTATGAAATGGACAAAGTCTGACAATTATTTTAAGACATTTTTATGTATATATGTATGCAGTGGTAGAAAATAACTGCTCTAGTCTTACTAAATCTTAATGAATTCTGCTTGGTCTATTTTAGGTTAAAAATTCATAGAGTTATCTCAAAACTCATTTTATAGCTCTTAATTATTATTTTTAATTCATGATGCTTAATTAGTTTCTCTGAGTCTTTTCACATTCCAATCTTGTTTTTTGCTTCAACATTTGGCATTCTCAGGAATTAGAACATTAAACTAGAGTTACTACATTGTTATAGAAGCTGTCCAAATGGAACTTCTTTCTTACTAATGGAAGATGAAGGGAATGAGGATGATCTGTCCCAGTGGCTGGCCTTGACTGTAATATTCTGAACTGATAGAACTAAAAAATGTAGCTTGTGTAAATATTTACCATAAAAATAGTGATAGAGTAGTGACAGACTAGCAACAATTTGTTTTTTTTTTCATTCAAATATGACCTTCTTTCTTTTTTTGTTGTTTTAGAGTAATGGATAGCGGCCCAGATTGAGGAATCGGAGAGCCAAGTTTGAATTCCAATCGAATCCATTACATTCACTTACGTGCTAATACCCTTAGGAAAGATATGAACTGTTTCTTTCCCCCCCATCTATGGGTAAATAGCAGGACAGACTGGGTTCTATAGTCTTAGATGGCAACTGGTCTACTGCAGAAAGAAATGGCAACCTACTGTGGAAAAAAATCTGCCTCATCAGTCATGTATCGAAAGATACATGATCACCTAAGTGTGTATCATGCATGGCACATACCTAACTGATTCCCCCATGCAAGACATCAAGGGGTTAGTAGGTATGGAATAGGAACATTAATAATGAACAGGAAGATTAAAGTTGGCTGGAAAGCATGGAGCCAGAAGGAAGTCCCACAGGCTATTCTTGTTATTGTCCATAATAAATAAATATTTACCTTGGTATGTGCATCAACATTAATTCTGGCACAAGATCTTCTAAAAGGATTTGATGGCCGGAAATGCATTTAATAGAATAAGAATCCATCAAAACACTGGCACATTGTTCAATACAAAAATGGTCAACTTTCTGAGCAATTTGAGAATCTGATATTCCAAAATAACAGTTTGGGCACACAGCGTAGGTACTAAAATCATTGATTAAACCTGAAAGAAAAAAAACAAACAAATTTTCATTTTCTGAACTTTTAATCTTTTTGAATCAAAATTAGAATTTCATTTATTCAAACTTTTAATGCAATAGAAACTCACCATCTGCAGAATTTCCAACTTCTGTTTTATTTATTCATGATTAAGCCAAATGGCAAATTATTCATGTCTACTAGAACTATTTTGCAAAATATATTTCAATGGAGTAAAATTTATCCAATGATCAAGAATTCAAGAATATTATGCAAATTAAAATTTGTTGGATTTTATTCATTATCATCAATCTTATTACTCCATGTGGTCATATAAAAGCTTATAAATTTAAACACCAATGATATATTGCATTTATATTAACTTTGAGCTTTGAATCTGAGTATAATTTAGTGTTCCTCCCATGAGACCCAGTATTTAAAAAAAAAACCATTGTAACAAGTGGCTCAACTGCCATGTGCCTGACAACTTGGGAAACCATGAAACTTAAGCTGCACTACAAACATAGGTATATGTGTATTTGTTAACATATACTTCATAGCTCTGTTTAACTAGATTGAGCACTGTTTTGTTTGCACCATAAATTAAATAAATATTTATTTGCTTATCTGCATATGTGTTGTGGCCTGTTTAGGGGCCAGAAAGAAAGACACAGAAGACAAAGGTAGGTTGAACAAGTATATTGAAGATATATACAAAGTAAGAGTGTTAGTAATAAGTAGATATTGGTGTACATCCGAACGGTAGGTTAGCATTACGTCTACTTTCCCCCACTCAATTGCAGTTAGTATTTATGAGTGGAAGAAGAGTTCATTCTACTGTAGGAGGGTTTACCACAACACCCCCCCTCCTAAAATCTTAACTCTACAGGAGTGTGAAGAAATAATTTTTTTTTTTTTTTTTTTACATGTAACTTTAAAAAAAGGAAGTTTACCAACTTTTCAGTGGTTTTCCTCCACTTGTTTTAAATTATTGAAAAAAAAAAAGAAAAAAAAAGCATTTCCTTTTTACATCTGGCTAGGAATTTAAAACTTGGCTGACTTGTTTTGTCAAGTTCAATGTAGAACAAGCTTGTGAACCTTTTGTTTGTGGTCTTTTACATTTAGGATTAACTACCATCAAATCCGTTGCTTTTCTTTTTCTTTTGGAACGGCACCTTTCTGGAGCCACTAGAGGGGTCTGAATATCAAAGGTATTGTAAATGACATCCATCATCATCTCCTCAGGGAACCCGTTATTATTCTCGTCCATTAGGCACTTCCTGAGCTGATTGACATACCTTTTATGAATAAATTTCGGACTCTTAACTATATACATCATGTGACCAACTCTTTTCTCTATCGTACCCATCTCCCAAAAAGATTTGTTATCTTTATAAGTTTTGAAAAAAACTTTTTCTCCCAGGATGTATCGTTTTGTAAGTATGATGTCTTTCTGGCTTCGTCTGTTTCGGTAGTAGTTTGTCAAAAACAGATCATATCTGACATGTAAACATTACCTCAGCTGGAGATTGCAAAGCTGGTGTTTTTTCATTAGGCATAATCCTGTAGACTTGAAGGAACTGTTGAAGGGCCTTTTTCAGTCGGTGTAGCCCTAGCTTTTTTCAGAGCTCTCTTCCAAGGTATCTACAAATCCCTCAACCTGTCCATTAGACCTAAGATGATATGGAGTGCTAGTGATGTGATTGACCTGATACGCTTTACAGAAATCACTAAATTCTGCTGATGTGAACTGACTTCCATTATTGGACACTAAGGTGTCCACTACCCTAAATCTAGAAAACAGTTCAGGAAGAAATTTTATAGTGATTTCAGTAGTTGGATTTTTACATATATGTACTTCAGGCCACTTTGAGAAACTGTCGACTACAATGAGGTAGTAGTATCCTTCTATAGGGTCTGTGAAGTCAATGTGGATTCTAGATCATGGTAGGTCTGTTTTTGGCCAGGGACTAAATTTAACAGGAGGTGCCTTTGCTGCCAAGGCACAACCTTTACATAATTTGACAGTATTTTCTATTTCTTTGTCCATGTTTTGCCAATAGACATAGCTATGTGTCAAGCATTTCATTCTAGTACTCCCTGGATGGTCAGCATGAAAATCCTTCAGAATACCCTTCTGGAGGGTTGACAGAATCACAATGCATTCCCTATATATTAACACCTCGTCACATATCGAGAAAATGTCTGTAGTTCGCTGGTCCTTTTCAAAAATTTTCACTTTTTTATGCTTGATAAACTCATCGTGGAGAGCCTCTTGTCTAATTTGTTCAAGCATCACTGGAAGTTCCCTTACTGTATTACAAAGGGTCGTTTTTAATTCTCCTTCTGACTGAAGTGAAGCGAGCACTGTATCTTCCAGTGGTTCTTTGTATTTGGGAATTAGTCTTGATAACCCATCCACATGGCCGAATTTTTTTGATGACATGTACTTCATTTTGAAATTGTAATTCAGCAAGGTAGTACACCATCTCTGTAGTCTGTTTGCTGTGTGTGTAGGTAGACCTTTCTTTGAGCCAAAAATAGTGAGTAATGACTTGTGGTCTGTCTGTAGAGTAAAATGTCAACCATAAATATAGCGGTAGAACTTCATGACTGCGAATATAATTTCAAGCGCCTCTTTTTCAATCTGCGAATAATTTTTTTTCTGCAGGAAGCAAAGCTCTTGACACGTGAACTATCAGTTTTACTGTTCCATCAGTCATTTTATGAAGAATGCATGCCCCTACACCATATGAACTAGCATCGCTGGCAACAATGATTTCCAAGTTCAGGTCATAGTGTGTAAGGAATAAGTCTGATCTCAGAATATCTATATAATGGTATGTTGCAACAAAGGGAAATAAATCTTTCATCATTAAAACCAAAACAAACAAGTTAATATTTATTCAATTTTGTTTTGATTTATTTTCTAAATGTGTATTGGTAATTTAGTAGTCATACTCCAAGAGTCATTATCAGATTTTTGTAATGCTTATGAATCACAAAAGTAAATGAAATGTCCTATTTTTGTTTAATTTTTTTACTATTCCTTTTTAACAAGTTTCAGTCATTTTCTTTGCTCTAAAATCAGGTGAGTTTTATACATAAAAGTAAACTTTTTTCCTTTAAATTTCTGTTTTTAATTTCCTCTTATATTCCCTAGTGATCTATACACAAATGATTATGGTAATTAAAATGTAACTTGTAAAAGCTAAGTTTATAGATTAGTGAAAACGATAACTAGAAAAAGATGTTACCTGGGAAAACGTTTTCAGTGATGTTCTCCAATTCATCCATCAAAATGCCCATCATGGAAAAATCTTTGTTAAATGTCTGCACAGTGAAAAGAATTCCATCTTTCTGAATACAAATCTGGAAGTTGCCATTATTATAAGTGGCAATTAACCCTTTCTTCCAGTATACCATCTGCGTATGGCAATATTTTTGTGAACTGGAGCAAAAAAAAAAAGAAAAAAAAAAGGTAAATTCGGTATGAAAAGAAGTTAGGCTTTCAAAACGATT
>CAHIKZ030000777.1:335000-405000 GCA_903632075.3 Acanthosepion pharaonis | reverse complement strand
ATAATGGCATTTGTGCATAAGTGAATACAACAAACCTAATGGGAATTGGAACTCAGCTCTCCGATTAACAATTCCATGCCATTATCTATTACACCATCTGCACATCCAAGCTTACAGTATCTGGTATTTCCAAGAAGTTACCCATCTAGGTACTGACTGAAATTGCTTAACTTCAGTGATCATATGGGAACCAGCGTTTACATATTGATTTCTAATCATAATTTAAATCACCTCCTGCAATTATTCTGCTACTGTCTATGTTTATAACGCATTGTGACTATGCCATATAACAATGTTTATAAAGTAAATAGGTTTCATAGATGCAATCTGGTTCTATGAAATTATGGAAAGATATGTAATACTATTTGTCATTGCTGCAGTAAAATGGAAGAAAGTTTTTTTTTTAAAACATAAGTCTTATGTACTGAGAGACATTGAAACAAGAAAGGTTAATACCAAAAACCCATGGGAAGAATTGAGGATTAAATTCACATATAAACGACTTGAATTGTATGTCAAGCAGTTTGAACAATGGAAAAGTGAGCCAGACTTAAAGGGTAATGATGATTGACATGTGTTCTACGCAGTGGAAAATGCAAGCTGTAAAGCGAATTAAGTAAAAGAGAGTCAGAAGAGACAGAGAGAAGACCAGAGACAGGAGATCTGCTGACGGAAGCCTCCAACTTCAGCCTTGTGCCAAACTTTACCAAAGGCAACAATATCATTTTCGATTTAAATGTGGGTTGGGCTGATAATTAATTGCATATGAACTCTGATATAAAACCAGTATTTACTTTTATTCAATTTATTCAAGTGTTATTTTTTTTTTTTCCTGTATGTCATCACCCCCCACTTGGTCTATCTCAACTCAAAAGATACCTGCAATGTTTTTATCTTGGATGCCTTATGATGAAACTTAAGTCACAAAATGGGATAAGGTTAGTTATGGATTGAAGTGGTCACTTCAGGGACCAGCTGCAGTGTTGGGAGTCTTGGATGACTGGGGAGGGTGTTGTACGATTATAGATAAGGAAAAGTGAAAGAGAAGTTTGGATTAGAATATTATTTAAATTTTAAATAAAAATAAAAATTTCATTTTTTATTTCCATGAATCAATATTCTAATTTTCATTATTTCACCATATGAAATACTTTAAATAATAAATATACAAGCATTGTTTTACTTTCAAAGCAACTCTACAATTGCTGATGAGGATGAAGATCATGATAATGACTGATTTTTGAAAAAGAAAAGTAAGATTTTAAGAGTTTGTACAAAAAGACTTACAAATCTTTGTCCATTCTCAAAGCAATTCCAAATGTTTCCAAGAGATCAATGTAATCCAATTTACTTTCCCGTGGTAAAATCGAGTCTAGGATTGCTTTGGCTCGTCTTAAGTTTAATTTACCTTGTTGACCAAAACACGTCTTGAATCGCTATTTTCAAAAACAATAAAGTGAAATAAAAAATAATTAATATAAACCAATCAGAATTCCTCAGTGTAGTGCAGTGGTTTTTGAAAAAGCTTAGTCTAACTGTCTATATTTCTGTCCTCATCTTTGTTGCCATATTTATTACGTTTCGGCCGTTGTACGCTCCGGCCTTCTTCAGGTGGTTGGAATGTCGAACTGAACCCTTTATTTCGTTGACTGGGGTAAACTGTTCTAGTTCATGTTTAATGGATGTCAGTTATCAGTTATCTCCTGTTATTTTTCCCTCTGAAAGTTCTCCACTGCCTTAGCTGGGTATTGAACTCACACTCTTTGGGTTCTGTCACTGGATCTAACCAACGCCTTTATCCACTGTGCCATGTGTCCTTGAGCTATATATGTTGTGCCATATGCTAGGCCACAAAAACCTCCTGAGCTGACCAAGCATAGAAATAAATACAATATGGTAACCAGTAATAGGGAGTGCCAGAGAAAAGTGATAATAACAACAAAGTTGCAATATGAGCTCTGGTAAAAACATGCTATGATAACAGCAAAAATTGTAATATGAGCACTGGTAAAAATGAATACCCAGAAATTCATACACAGATGTCCTCAAGGACACATGGCACAGTGGATAAAGGTGTTGGTTAGATCCAGTGACAGAACCCAAAGAGTTCACACTCTTTGGGTTCTGTCACTGGATCTAACCAAATCTAATACCCGGCTCTAATACCCGGCTAAGAGGGAAAATTAACATTTAACTGATAACTGACATCCATTAAACATGGCACGTGGAACTAGAAGAGTCTACCCCAGTGAGCAAAATAAAAGGTTAAGTTTGACATTCCAGTCACCTGAAGAAGGCTGGAGCGTACAACAGCCAAAACGTTATAATAAATATGGCAACAAAGATGAGGACAATAGTCCAAATAATGTAAATAATGCTTAGCCTAACATTTATAAAAAAATAATTAATATACATCATTTTGATGATTTTACTATAAACATGCATTGTATAAGAAAGGGATTGACAGTGATTACAAATTATTCATGCATATATTGATCATCTCAAAAAAATTACAAATATCAACATTACACAAATATTAGTAGATAATACCAAAATACCACACTTACTGTAAGGAAAGAGACAAAATTTTAGGAGTTAAAGTTTTACAAATTATTTAATGTTGATTGGTTTTTTTTATAATAATTTATATAAAAATAAACAACAAACATTAAATAAAATGTATTTCACCACAGATGATAGTATATTAAAGTGTGTATGAAAATACTTAATATCCATACAAAATAATAAAGGTGTATATAAATATTTGCCACATGTTTTTATGGTGTGTTTTAGCTGCGTGTAACCATTTTACACATCATCAATTTGAACTAATAAGAATTCAAAACACTTAAAAAAAAAAAAAAAAAATTAACAAGATGCAACCAACAAAATCTTGTCTTCTTCACTGACAACACCTAGTTCTTGATAATGACTGAGACGGTTGAAAATATTTCAACAAAAACGTTTATCCACAATTTTGATCCTGATGTATGACATATTAAAAATTGGAGAAAAAAGAATAAAAAAATTAAACAGACAGACCTTATGAATTTTTCAGTGCTTATCCTTTATATACAAGCTGTAAACACATTAATGATTTTTACTGTAGAGATGCAGCAAAAATTAGGTTGGACAGGATGTCAATGGTAAAGAATTAAAGTAAGTTATACTGAGAATAGAGATGTTATACACATTAAATATGCAACTTGCTATGCACTTTACTGCTTAAACCTGCATTTATGCACTGACTTTAAAATCCTCAATTTAAATACTAAGATTTTGTCCTTGCTTTTTCTTGCATCAATGAAAATTTGTGTCTCAATGGTCTCACCTCATCCATAAAGATCTTTGCCAGCAAATCAAAGAGCCAAACAGGGTTGAAGAAATAGAGAGAAGTATTGTCAAACTTTGGATGATAAAGAAGAACTCCAATTTCATGTAAGAATATTGAAGCTGTAAGAAAAAAACAAGTTTTAAAAACAATTTGGAATTCTCATTTTTATAATCAATTTGCAGAATACAGCAATCCCCCTTTATCCATGCCCAGTGGATGCCTGAAATAATAGATAAAACTAAATATATATATTTTAGGAATGGATTTTTCATTTTTTAATCTGACACATTTTTATTACTTAAACATTATTTTTAGTGGATATCTGTATTGAGTAGGCAGTCTATTTATCTATTAAACAGAATATTTATTCATTTTCATCTACTGGCTTGAATATTTGAGAAATCTTATTAGAAAAATATGCACTCTCCTGCAGGATTTGAACCTGCATTCCCTAGGAGAAATTGTCATCAGATCTAATGTGCTTCTCTTTAACCTATGGCCAAGTAAAACCTATATAGTGCTGTCAAACACAGATCTTAACCACAGGAATCCACTAAAAATAATGTTTAAGTAATAAAAATATATTGGATTATTAAATGAAAAATTCAATCCTAAAATGTATATGTTTTAAGGGAAAGAAGAATGAGAAAGTGGAAAAAATGTGACATGTTTTTTTCCTGTAGGACTTCATCAGACTAAGTTTATATTTACATTGGTGCAAGTACACATGCACCTGAATGAGAGGCACTGGGAATTTTTAATTTAAAAATAATTTTTTGTTTTTTATATGTGTTTTGGTTATATAATCTGACAGATTTCATTTAGATTCTTTTTCTTTGTGTTTCCATCACTTTTATTATTAAATATCCCACATTGTGAAAACAGATCTGCCAAGAATGTTGAAATAGTGTAAGTACCTGAACACAAATTTACTGTGGCTGATCTGGTGATTAAAGCATTTTCTAAACATTTTCATTTTAGTGAATTGTTTTTTTCTTTAAAAAGAGTAGCATTTTTTTAAATGAAAATTGTGGTCAGTCTCATTATAGTGAGTAACTAATGCATTTAAAATATTATTTTGTAAAAAATCCCTTTTGTGTTCATATAATCTTTTATTCAAATTCCTCGAGGTTTCTCTGATATATTCCGTGTAACAATTATTACAGGTGATACAGGAAATTCCTCCTTCAAGTTTTAGCTTTGTTGATGTAGTTGTGTCAAATTTTATGCTGAGTTTAGATAAATTCTTTTCAATTGTAGTTTGTTCTTGGGAATTAACAACAAAAATAATAAACTATTTATTTATTAGACTGTTTACACTATTTATTATATTTTTTCTTGGGATGGTTGGCATAACCAATTGTCAACTGATTCCAGCTTTATAAAATGGTAAATAATAAGGATTTCCTTATAGCTGGTTCACATTTTTTGATAATATAATAAATGTTTATAAATTTATGAATAAAAAATTGTTCCTATATTTATTTCTTTATGAATTGGTAAATGATAAATATTACATTAGTTTTAACTGTATTAGTTTTTAAAATCCTGTAAATATAAAATTATTGTAAATAAATGATTGAATAAGTAAATGGTGTTTAATATTTTTGTTGTGAATTCTTGAGAACAAAAAAAAATGTATATAAATTAATTTTCATCATGTTTAGGTTTTATTACAATTCTAATAATCACTTTTTAAAACAAACATCACTGAGGAGTGAAGGTAGTTAAAATAATAGTAAAAAAGAAAATTTGCTCACCTCGCTGTAAGTCAGCATGAGATACAATATCATTGTTTTCCATCGATTCAACAAACTTTTTAAATTCATCTTCAAAGCAATAATTTATTGAAATACCTTGCAAGATTTTTTCTGCTAAGGAAATATGACTTTGTGGAATCTGCAAATTAAAAAAATGGAAAAAAACATTATCCATCGACAAAATATTGCATCCTGACTAAATATATATATATTTTTTTTTTTTTTTTAGGAAGAAATTGTCATTATTTACATTGTTCAGAAATGAGGTATTATTTCTGAGATGAAGTATTATGTACACTATTTACATTATTTGGACTATTGTCCTCATCTTTGTCGCCATATTTATTACGTTTTGGCTGTTGTACGCTCCAGCCTTGTTCAGGCGGTTGGAATGTCGAATGGAACCCTTTATTTCACTCACTGGGGTAGACTGTTCTAGTTCCACATGCCATGTTTAATGGATGTCAGTTATCAGTTATCGCTTGTTAATTCCCCTCTCCTTGAGGACACATGGCACAGTGGATAAAGGATTTGGTTAGATCCAGTGACAGGACCCAAAGAGTGCAAGTTCAATACCCAGTTAAGGCAGTGGAGAACTTGGAGAGGGGAATTAACAGGAGATAACTGATAACTGACATTCATTAAACATTGCACGTGGAACTAGAACAGTCTACCCCAGTCAACGAAATAAAGGGTTCAGTTCAACATTCCAACCACCTGAACAAGGCTGGAGCATACAATGGCTGAAACGTTGTAATAAATATGGCAACAAAGATGAGGACAATAGTTCAAATAATGTAAATAGTGTACATACCTCATCTCAGAAATATAGACAGAAATTGTCATATTTGCCAGCATATAAAGTGTATATTTAACCTATACCTTCCCGTCACTAGTTTAACCATTAGCACTCTATAAGCAACTTTGTTTACTGGACAAAATGTTTTCTTGTCACTGTAGGAAACTGATCACAAAACAATAACATGCTTGTAGTTTATTGTTGTGTTGTCATATCCTGCTATGGAAACACAAAACAAACTTAACTGAAATTGACAATGGAACTAATGCAGTTGAGGGGCTTTCAAAAAATAACAGTGAAATGAGAAAATAATACAAGTGAATAAATCAGAGTGCAAAAGGCTAAACTTTTCATTTTAACTTTTCTTTCTGCTAGGATAGCTAAGATTCTATATCCTTGTTTGGAAATGAAGTCTAGGAGAAGCACAACTCTGAATTCAAAACCATGAATAAGGAAACGAGAAGCCATTCCACAAATAATTATGTCAATTTGCTGATGTTAAAGAAAGGAAGCCATGATGAATCATTATCACCTTCATCCTAAAGGGACATGGCATTAAAAAATGTTTTTTAAGCTTATATAAATGATCTACATATAGTATCTTTTGATTCTCTGAAGGTTTATTTTCAAGATCAAGTCTACTTCTTTCTTCTTTTCTGTGTGGTGTCCCTTCAGGACGTAAGCAATCATGGGCCTCCACATCTTCCTGTCCCTTGTAGCTCTTAATAAGTTTTGTCTTTTTGTTATTTCTCCCAAACCATGTTTTACCATTTATCTGCTCAAGCTCATCAAGTTTTATATGCTGCTTTCCTCCCTCCCTCTTTAACTCAATCTGCCCTGTGAGTATCAGGTTTTTCAAGCCATCTTTCCTCATTACATACCCCAGAAATTTCAACTGCTTCTTCCTGATGTTAAGTATATCTTCATTTTGTTTTCATTTTCTCCAAAACCTTGTTGTTGCTCCATGTTCTGTTCATGATATCCTCAGCATCTTTCTGTAGAACCACATTTCTGTTGCTTCACATCTCTTCTTCATCTTTGAGGAGATTGTCCAGCATTCACTGCCATGCAGCAGGACAGATAGCATGTAACAGTCCAGTACTCTTTTCTTTGTTTCTAACAAAATTTTTCAATCTCTTAATACTCTGCTTAGATTTTGGAATGCATCTTTGACCATCCCAATATGTCTTCAGATCTCAGTGTCACACTTACCGTCCTCTGTTAGAACACTTCTCAGATATTTAAATTTCTTTACTTGTTTGATTTAGTATCCATGATCCAGGTTCAAGTCACCATCTTTAAAGCACATACACCTATTTGGGGTCAAAAATGGAGTATTGCTGCTTTATATGGGCATTGGGTAAAAGAGTTTCAGAACCACTGAGCTACACAATCTTATTCAGTTTTCAATCACTTTTATTTTTAAATATCCCACATTGTAATGGAGTAGTTTTATTAGGAAAAAAGGTATTTTGTATGATCCTGGTCATAAATTTACCATTGAAGATTCTGAAATTTTTAACACATTTTTGCTTTAATAAATTATATTCTCTTTTAATTAAAACTACCTTCTTTAAATCTACATTACGATCAGACTTATTACAATGAATGAATAATACATTGTTTTGATGCCTCTATTCTTTGATTTAAATTCATAAATGTTTCACTTATATATTCATTGGGAAATTTTTCTTTTATAGTTTATTCTTTTCAGTTGCAGTTGTTATTGAGTTTGTAGGTAGTATTAGTCGACTAGTATTATCAAAATTATTTGTGTTATTCACTTTTCCAACATTCTGGATCTGGTAAACTTTTTTGCATTATATATAGCCTACAGCCATATCATGCTGAAACACCAGTTCTTGTATGATCACCAAAGTTAAGCAACTTTGGAGCATGGTCATTACCTAAATGGATGACTGCTTGAGAGTACCAGGTGTTGCAAGCATGAATGCACAGCTGGCATAATGGATAATGGCTCAGAAATCAAAGAGCAAAGTTCCAATTTATATTTACTTATATGCATAAACACTTGGGAAAGGTATGAACCCACTTCTTCTATGGATGAATTAGTAGGACTTGTATCAGTAAATCATTGTTATCTCCAAAAAAATTCTTACAACCTAAAAGAGAAATATTTTCTGGCTTTAAATAACCTGCAAAAGGTTGATAAGCCATAAAAAACAAATCAATCTATCAAAAACTATTACATATGAAATAATTAGGACATTGGAGATGTTTTAAAGTATTTTAAATGTGTTTCGTATTCATGATACAAATATTGAAGGTACATGTATTTTTAACCTTTACCCCGCTAAATTTTTTCTCAAATTGTTCCCCCCTGCCACTGCATTTTTTTGAGGGTGCAAAACAAAAACACCTACTGTTTTAAAAGTGTTCTAACTTTGTTTGTATTGTGTATATAGATTTTAATTTTTTGCATACTAATAAAAGAATGAATGAGTAATATTTTGATGTAATGCATTACGTTTTGCATGCATGTTTTGATATTGAAAACCAAAAAAAATGAAACACAAAAAAAAATAAAAAAGTACATTAACAACTTAACATACTTTTACTTTTATTACTCCTTGTGGAGTTCTGGGGTGCAATAAGAAGCAAAATAGCTAAGAAGGTTTTCATTTCATCAAAAAAGGGATGTGCTTCCTCATGTTTATATACAAGAAGATACCAGCATTTGTTTGCTCTTTTTTCACCTGACTAGCATATTTGTCTCATTGACAAATAAAGTTATTATTTTATATTTTATGTGTGTGTGTGTGATAATATTAATAATATAGTGGATTTGATTTGTTTTGTTTTTATGACTTTGTAGGTTATTTAAAACCAGAATATATTTTTATTTCTAAGAATAATTCTTTTTTTTTTTACAAGTGAATAATAAATTAACAATTTGTTTCGAGAATAACAATGACTTTTGAAGATAAAATTCCTATTATTTAAACCATAGCTTGGGGAGATATGGATTCATGCATGCCTTTTCTCCAAGTGTATTTGTGCATAAATAAATGAAATAAACCTGACTGGAATTTGATCTTGTTTTTCTGATATCTCATTCCACGCTACTATTCATTACACCACCTGCATATCCGCAATAATCTAGTGGAGTCATAGATAGCCTTTAAATGTATAAATGAAATAAAATTTGGAGTAAAGGTCTATATCTAAAAAATAAATAAATAAATAAATAGGGAAGTAACAAGAATGACTAACTTTTCGGCTCAAGAATAATTCTCCATTGTGATTGTTGTGTTTCATATTCTTGGCAACATTGAAGATATCAGTAGCAAGTTCTTTTACCCCAATGTTTTCTGGAGAAGAAGTTACCCATAAGTCCGCAATGATAAAAGACATATGTTGTTTGTTGTACAGGGATTTTATCTGCGATAGAGTACATTTGACGAGCTCTTCTTTGTTACCTGCAAATTGATCGATAAATGTCCCAACAAACATAACTACTGCTTGCTTTGCTTTGGCCTGAAAGCAGAAAACAAAAAAATTTCATGCCTTTCTTACATAAATTAAGAGAATTTTTTTTTTATTCACTCCAAGCAAGGAGGGAGTGCCACTAGCATGCAAGGGGTTACAGAGGATAGAGAACAAGAGTAAAGAGGTGTGTTTGAGGAAAGGATACAGAGAAGGAGGGGGAACAAGCTCAGGGTGTAAGATGTCAATTGACATTACACTTGAATATTTGAAGATTATAGTCATTGGGGGAGCAAGTAAGGAGAAGGGAATTCAAGAGATGGGAAGTGCAGGTGAAGAAGCTGTTTGAGAAGAAAAGACGGTTACGGTTAACCATTTTGATAGTGAAAGGGTGGGCCTGAGATGCCTGCCTGGTAGCTTGTTTAAATTCATATTTAACCAGTGAAAGTAGCTCATCAGAACAGTTGCCATGAAAATATTTGTAGAAGAGACAGAGGGAGGCCACAGCACATCTGTGGGATAGCAATTGTAGACTAGATGCCAGATCAGGACCTATCATCTTGCATATTCATCTCTGGATTTTGTCAAAGACCTAGAGACGTACAGCAGGAGCACCAGACCATATATGACAGCAATATTCCATGCAAGGATGAATGGTTGATTTACATATTTGAAGGATGGACTTAGACAAAACTTTATTCAAAAACATAATATATCTCTGTATAATTTTCTGATTATCTTCATTACTTTTTTTTTTAAATATCTTTAGATGAAGCATTTTAATTATTTTATTAACAATTTTACTCCATCTTATTAATGTTGCATTATACAATAAGTATTTCCACTATATTTTATTATAGGTTTCACATCATATATTAATTTTACTTTTTAGATGAAGCATTATAACTATTATTTGATTATTTGAGTGTTACACCATATAACATTGCTTCTTAATATAACAGGGTGGCAAACCCAGGTTCAGAGTTTTACAGTATATATTGATATAACAAGATGACAATCCTGGTTCAACATTTTATTGCTTCAGAATGGCTAATGACAATTTGGAATAAGAAATAATTATAATTAAACAGTGAAAACCTCTTGGAAACTAATTAAGTGCCAAGGAGAATAAGGATAGAAAGAATTGATTAAAAATAATAATTAGAAATCCTAAAAGTACTGGAAGCCTATTCTATATTTTTAATCTTGCTTTAATATCTGTGACAAAAAACTAAAAAATATAATGAAAGAAATCCTAGTTAATAATAATTGACAATGCTTCATCTACAAAATTCAGACAACTTAAGACTATTACATCTTATTATTAAATAAGTAGATGAAAGAAATACTATTTAAGAATTATTAATTGATAAGGCTTCATCAAAAAAATTTCAATAATGTTTAAAAAAAAAAAAACTTCTCTAACAATCCAAGATGGATAAAGTCAGTATGAAGTGAAAGTGAAAGTATTTACCTCAATACTCATTAGGAATGGTTCCAGTTCTTCGACTGATTTGCGTATATCCCATACCAATAAGAACAAACTGTTTTTACTAATGAAGCAATTGTGAATGTCACTAAACTTGTCAGGTTTTGAAAACTCCCAAACATTAAATGTTATAGAAGGAATGGAATTGGTCTGAAAGATAAAGAAAATAATATGAATATATTGGTTACTCCACTTGGCTTCACCAAACGCCCATTAGATGAGGCTGTTTGAATTTATAAAAAGACAAACATTTCCTTTCTCTTCTTCTTTCTTCCAAGATGTAGTTTGCACACAGATGAAAACATCCCCACTGGGTCATGTTTGTTTCTCCAGGCCACTGACTACTGAATTATATCACACATGCATATCTCTCTCACACACACACACACAAACAAGCACATTCTTAATAGCTAAGTTTTTAATGATTTGTTCTTTTCTTTAAACTCCCTACACATTAATGTAATTTCTTTTGTTAATACATGCATTAATTATTTATTTAAAATCTGTTTGTTTTTATTATTTTTGTCTGGACTCACATGAGTTTGTCAAATATTGTTTGCAAGCTAAATGTTTCAGTAACCCATAGACATATACTGAAAAAACATCATCCACACCTAAAAACAAAAGAGGTAAATCCCACAACAAATATATCACGAAATCAATAATTACCAAAAAAGAAAATTTGATTATAGTTTTTAACATCACAATTTGCATCATTGATTTCAAGTATATATGTGCTAAATAAGATTTAAAAAAAAAAAATTATCAAAGTATACCCTGACTTATCTTAAAAAATAATGCAGAATCATAGGCCCTATACTGACGACACATTAATCAATTTGATGCCTTCCACATGTGTTGCCTATGTACCATCTGCAACAGAAAACTAAGTGATCACATTAGAAACAGTGAAGATCTGATTAAATGCAACATGACAGGTATTGAAACCATCTGAATGAAAATCCAACTCGAGTGACAAGGACATCTTTGGCTAGTTTCTAACTGCGAGCAAATATTATAGCAAGTTGTCAGCATTCAGTTCCTCTCAATTATAGCCTTACCTGCTGCTGCGGCTTTGTTACCTGCAGTAAGGTGGGCCTTGCTGTTTACTCATGGAAACATGTGGCAATTGATTCTTGACTACTTGAGTGAAATGTGTCAACCACATATTCTATCTGTCTAAAAGTATGCAAAACACCTGCAGGCTTTGGGAGACACATGCATCTCCATAGAAGTTGGGCACCTTTTTATTTTACTGATCCCTCATTTGTTGTCCACAATGATAGTGCCCACTATATATATATATATATATATATAAAATCTACTTGAAAGACAATGACTTATTTATCCCCAGAGTGGACAACTAGATATTTCATAATTGTTACCCATTGACGTTTTTACATATGTTCTACTATAAATAATGCAATTTAATTTTCATGCTTTGATAACAAACACTAGTTCTATATATTTTACTGTGTCAATATTTATTCCTAATGCTGGTAAATGTAATTTTTGCAGCATCTAATAACTAGCATCCAAAAACATAAGAGACATGAAGAAATATTGTGCAGAAACTTCAGAGAAATAATGGCATCCCAAATTTCCAGAAACCAGTTCTGTAAAGGCAGGCAATCTTGAGGAGCCTATTCTGCTTATTTTCTTTTCAATCTGAGAATGGAAAGAAATCATTTTAAATAATATTAAAAATAATTTTGATAATCTAATAGAAAACATTTATTTATTAAGATATTTCCAGATTGAAATTCTGTTCTCATCATATTTCTGTTCAGATGTATGATACTTTTTGACTCTAGAGTCATCAGCTATGTTATGGGTTCTTAGCCACATTGAAACTAAAGCGCTGCAGTCCCAAAGATCCAATGGAAGACTGATCAAATTTATGACTAAAAGATTTACCAAATTTTTAACTTCAAGATGATTTCTTTTGTCAGAATCAATTATGTTCATCACCACAGTACTTACAGCAATGGGATTAATTATATTTTTAGAAAATATACATTGACTATTAATATATAAGTTTATTTTCGGATAATCCAACAACTGGTTCGCTAAGCTGTCATAATCTTAAGAGTTGGTGCAAGCCAGTAGGATGCCACCACTGCTTCAGAGTAACCTTTTGGTGTTTTCAGTTTTTTTTAATCTGATAATAATCAGAAAATGGCTGTTGACAACTTATGTATTGTTATGATAAGCAAAGATTACCTTAGAGAAGATGACAAGACGTTCTTAGAGAAATTTATCCTTGCTCTTTTTAGTATAGCAGTGAATCAACAGTAATCCAGGATAATTAAAAAAAGTTGATGGCAGTGAATGTAACAATTGTACTGCAAGGACTAACAAGATATCTTCCTAGGAATAACTTCGTCTTGTATCTTCTTACTCTAGCAGTGAAACAATTAATGAATCAAGACAATTCATAAATGATAATGATGACAGTTAATGTAATGATTGTACTGGAATGGCTAACAAGATATCTTGCCAAGAATAACTGTCTTGTATCTTCTTACTCTAGAAGTGAAACAAATAATGAATAGTGAATTGTTATATCTTCAATACTTCTGTTTCATCCAATATTGATATCACATAAAAACCTTGATTTCCATATAAATTTCTGTATTTCTCTAGACTAGAAAGATATAAATAGTTTAAATATTATAAAGCAAACTGACACATAATTTAAAAGCAAATGAGCAGTAAAAACCTACTTCAGGAAATATTGTCCATTTTCTTTCTGTTGTCCACGTGCATGCACTTAAACCTGGACTTGTCTTCAGATTCTTTACATTTCCTTTTGTCAGACCATTTAACAGACTCGTTTTACCCTTACCCTGAAATTATAATAAACTTTACATTTAAATATACTAAAATAAGCACCAATGGTTACATTTCAACAATAAAAAGTTAATACAAAAGCTAGAGAAAGCAAGTTAATTGGATGGAGTTATACAATAGGCATTGTAAATAATCATTTGGTTTGATATTTTTTTTGTTCACATTACTATAGATTAAATACTCCACATCACAAATATTCTTTTTTAAATTATGAAAAGTTAATCGGATACCTAGTTTGTTTTGCAGATTCATTGTAAATTGATTCCACTATGGAAGCCAAAACAAAATATGCACATAAAATGTAATTTCTTAAAATTTAAAAAAAATAAATGTTTTTTTTTTCTTGTAAATTCATATGTTGTGCTTAATTGATAATAGTCTATGAAAAAAGAACTTCAGATTATGAATTGAAAAAAATCCTTTTTATTATTTTGAATTTTAAGAAATCACTGAGTATGACAATATTTTTCTTTTAACTTTCACCGGGGGATCAATTTACAATGAATTTACATAACAAACTGGACCCCCCTCAACTTTTATCATGTTAAATAAAAAATTTTGTTTTTTTATATTTATGATATAGTGTTTAATCTATAAACTATAGTAATATGAAAAAAAACTCTAAAAAAATAATAATTTCTGGTGACCATGCCTATGGTCTAACTCCTCCATAAATTGTATTAATTAAATTTGTATTTTTAAACATATGTTCAGGAGGAATTACAGCAATACCCATATAAAGAAGATAAGAACAATTACTTTTAAGGTCATATCAGATTCTAACAAATGAACATTTCAATGGATTTATTTTAATTCTTCAATAAAGTTTTATTTTATATAAATTCTTTTGAATCAATATTCTTATCTTTGTTGCTATTATTCTCATCATATTTCAGCTGCTATACTCTACAAGCTTTATTGATGATTTTTTGACAGAAGATATTCTTTGTATTATATTACTTTGATAAAGTCCATCAGAGGACAAAACGCATTAGCTAAGGTAAGTTTCACTTTTGTCTTTATTTATATTATACATGTTAATTGAATCAGCTTCCTCATCCCTGTTGTCTTTTTCACATGTTTCAACTAGTATGTCTGCATTAGTCTTATTCAATACACAAATTTACACCAGTTCAGTGCTAATCCTATGGAAGAACTATGTGACAGAGAGAGAGAGAGAGTCTGGGAAACACACACACGTATATTTGTTTTTACTGAAATGGGAGTAGATTTAAATAGCGAAATTAGATCAGAGCATTTTGTTTACTGATGGAGAAATCTAATCTAGGGCAGGAGTTGTACCCATTGGATCTGGGCGATTAGAAGACAATGGAAATGGTCGAAATAATTTTTATTGGTTAAAATTTGAAATAGATCTTAGTAAGTAAGAAGGACCTTTGGAATTCTCATGATTTTGGTTGAAGCAGCCGGAAGCCGTGATAATCGCGTGCGAAGTAGTAGGACCAAGGGTCGGTTATGACCAGCCGGGTTTTTCTATATAAACGCACAGTTATGCTGACAAAGTGAGAGACGGGAGAAAATTCTTGGCGAGACTGGAGATGAGAATTAGCCCAGGCAAGAGTTGGGCTAGAGACAGTGAAGAGTCAAGTTGGAGACTCGAGGAGGAGAGAAAGTGATGTCAGAGATTGAAATTGAAGCATCCGCTAACATGTACTGTTGATATAAGTACCACTGCTTCTGCTACCACGAATATTACTACTGCTAAGGAGGAATGCCACTATAAACTTTAAGCCGCGCACAGAAATCTTATTCCCCCATCGCAAGAGTCGTATGTCATTCTGAGACGATTTAACAAGTTAATCATAACACACTCTCTCTGTTCAGAATCCAGTGTATGCATTTTTACATCAATTACTTTTCTTTTCTGTAACTCGTTTCTTTTCTGTAACCCGTTTCTTTTCTATACTATTCTTTTCTGCTACATAAAAGACATTAACAATTCAACCATTGAATAGTTGTTTGTCTGGCTTTCTGCAGATATTAATTTTTTTTTGCGGCATTCTAAATTTCTTAGCACAGACTCTCCAGCCATGTCTACATCTTCAGCCAACTGTGAATAGACGAACATCTCTTCTGCTTTCTGGATCAAACCAATCACAACATGGGCAGGAAGCAGGATTAAACCAGTGGACCGGTCGAATAATCTACGGATGCTCAGGGGACTCACGGCCACTCCCTTAAGTTCGGTTAGGACCGAGTAGACACCTCAACCCAGAGAGTAAGATGTCAGAGGTTGAGGGGCTGGGGAGAAAGTGTTAGAACTATATAAGTTCTTGAAAACATTAGGAAGCATCCTAGACTCAATTCAAAAGGAGATCCTGTGGATCAAATCAAGTTCCCATAAAAATGGCTACTAAACGTAATAGACAGATATGGATTATTAGTGAATACAGCAGACAAAAAATTCTGATAAAGGCAAAAAATGGTACAAAAGGAATCAATGTATCACATTAACAACACTTTGTCATCAAAAAAGTGGTGATAAAAACAACAATGATGAGGCTTTTGATTCAAACAATCTGTTTATGTTAGTAACACTACCTTTGCTAATAAGTTCAGGCAAGAACTGATTTCTAAACGGTATTATTATAGTTGTTAAATATTCAACTAGTTATTTATATATGTATTTAGAAAATCTAAGTTTTTTTCTGTTTTTAATGGTGTATTTGGATGAGTTGTTAAAAATTAATGATGAAAAGATGATATGAATATTTATTTAAGAACAGTGACAAAAGTCAAGATGCCTAACATTGAATCAGAAAATCTTATATTAATTTTGAGCGGAGATCTTTGTTCAGGAGCTGAAACAAACAAGTGAACAAACCAGCTAATATAATGTCATATGCTTTTTATTAATTATATGTTTTCCTAGTAAGCATAACAATACCTTGATGGACTTTATTGACTCTCAGAAAGAAAAATTAAAATTTGAATAAGAGGAGAAAAAAAAATGATGACCTTATACATCAAAACTATATTTTCTATGTTTAAAAAAAATACATGAAAGTTAAAATATATTCTCTTTTCATAGTTTCTGTTTCGATTCTTTCTGGAACTTGCATATTATGACAAGGTTTTCTTTAGTTTATTTGACCGATTCAGGACTTATGCTTTCTTTAAAAAAAGTGGGTAAACCTGCTATAATATTTGGTCTTTTAACACTCCGGTTTTTTTGTGGGCACAAAGGTCCAAAGATTAAAAAAAAAAATGAATTTTTTTTTTTTTTTTTTTTAAATATCATTTTGTTGGTATCCTCAACATCCTCCTGTAGATCCACATTCCTGTTACTTCAAGTCTCTTTATCATCTGTTGGGAGACTATCCAGTATTCCCTGCCATATAGGAGAACCAATATTACATAACAGTTTAGTACTCCTTTCTTTGTAACAAATTTTTCTGATGCTTAATACTTTACTCAGCTTTTGGAAAGCACCTTTCGCTATTCAAATATGCTTTGGGATTTTGGAGTCACACCTTCTGTCCTCTATTAAAACATTTCCCATATATTTAAATTTTGTGTTGTAATGGAATGTCCCAGACTCCCTATCGCCTACGTGGACTGACTATATCAGTAGCTATATATAGTGAGCACAGGATATACCTGGGGGCTTGCTTCAACAATTAGTTAGAGATTCATCTCCAGCTGTGCTGGTCAAACTCTGACTCCAAGCAGAGAGGATCCCCAGATAAGGCTATGTCGAAGAGCAGAGTCTCTTCTTGGGAAACAGCTACCCAAACCCGTTTTATACGGGGAATTTTTGGTCGAGCCTATAGGTTTGGATACCCCACATTATATTCATCCTTGTGCCGCATCTGATCACATCCAATAATAAATCCTGATAGAATCAAAAGAAGTTGAAATTTCTAGGCTAAGTTTAAGTGTTCTAATTGTTTCCATTTTCTCTAAAACTTCATCATTGCTCACATGTTCGGTCCATGTTATCCTCAACATCCTTCTGTAGATCCATATTTCTGTTACTTCAAGTCTCTTTATCATATGTCAGAAGATTGTCCAGTATTCACTGCCATATAGGAGAACCAATATTACATAACAGTTCAATACTCTTTTCTTTGTCTATAACAATTTTTTTCTGATGGTTAATACTTTACTCAGCTTTTGAAAAGCATCTTTCACTATTCAAATGTGCTTTTGGATTTTGGTGTCACACTTCTGTCTTCTATTAAAACACTTGCTAGATATTTAAATTTTTGTACTTGTTTGATTTTGATGTCTCCAATTTACCATTCGCATGTTGGGCTGCAATGTAATGATTTCACTCACCTCAGATCCCATCACAAATAATTTCATGTAATGATTCCACTCAGTATATATGTAATGATTTCAATGTAATTATTTCACTCACCTCAGGTCCCATCACAGATAATTTCATGCACCAATGTGGTTTAGAGTTACGTTGTTTATACTGAAGAAATGTTAGAATCTCTTTCCCACTTTTATCTGCTAAAATATACAATAAGGAAAAATATGTTAAACAAATTTCAAGAGCTGCTGAAAAAATTTTGGTCTTATCAAAAAGCACTTCATGAAAAAATTCTGATATTTCATCATATTTCAATATGTGAGTCAGGCCAAGAATTTTTCAGAACCTCTTTTTAAAATAATTTTCTAATTGTATTAAAAACTGATATGGCTATCTTGATTTAGATAGAAATAACAGGTTTTATGATTTTTATTTATATAGAGAGTCACATTTTTTATTTAGTTTAAGATCTAAAGTAAAACATGTTTTTTCTGTATGTGAAGATTAAAATCATACAATTTTTTTTTTAATTCTGCATTAATGATATTCCTGTGAAAAGAATAAATTAATAAAAATTATTTTAATAATTAGAAAAAAAAAAACGGTGAAGTCATATACAATAGGAACTGCAATGATAAATAATTATTTTTCCAATTTTTTTTCATATCACTATACATTAAACACTCCAGACTAGAAAATGAAGTTTTTAATATTTTTTATGGCTTACCAACACTTTACAGACTATTTAAAACTAGAAAACATTTTTAGATTGCAAGATTTTTTTAGAGATAATAATGATTTACTGATACAAATCTTATTAATTAACCCATAGCTGGGAGGATTCATACCTTTCCTAAATGTATTTGCACAAAAGTGAATATGACAAAGCCATCAAGAATTGGAACTTGGCTCTCCAATTAACAATTTTGAGCCATTATCCATTACCCCAGCAGCAGGTTCAAGCTTACAGCACCTGGTATTCCCAAGCAGTCATCCATCTAGGCTCAATGTTGCTTTATTTCAGTGATTGTTGTTTCAACATGATATGGCCATAAGCCTTATTAAATTTCATAAAAAGTTAATAGGGGTTCAGTTTCATTGCAAATTGTCCCCCCCCCCCCAACCATGGAAGCCAAAACAAATATGATCACTTATGATTTCTTAAAATGTAAAAAAATTAATTTTGGGGCGAAATTCGTAATATGGAGTACTTAATCTATAGTAATATAGTAACATAATGAAGAAAGAGGACTTGGAAAATCTGATACTCATAGGACAGATTGAAGGCAAGAGGGACAAAGGAAGACAATACATAACCTACTTACTGAACATGAGTAAATGGATGGTGGGGAAAGGTTTAGGAGGGATAACAAAAGAGAAAATTTATTAAGAGCTACAAAGAACAGGAAATTGTGGAGAGTCATGATTGCCTATGTCCTGAAGAGACATATTACATGAAAAAGTTATTAGTGTAAGAGCAGATACCAAATCCAAAAAAAGGGAATAGCAACAGTCATTTCCTGTTTGAAATGACAAAGCTTGACCAGGCACCGGATACAAAAAGGTATTTACTTAGCATTTCTACTAAGGCAGGATGAGATAAGGTCTTTTTTAACAAATGGGTCATACACATGTGCATACAAGCCAAGGACAAAAATTGCAACCACTGTCACACTGGCATTAATATTATACCGACCTCATTTCTCTTAGTGCAATGAGGAAAGTGCTGCCACAGAGCTATAATCCCTATGACCCGGAATCTTCTCCCACCTAAAATAAGGAGAGAACAAATAACATACAATGATCTCAGCCAAAAGACCCAGAAGTGATGCACCTGATACAAAAACTGACAAAGGAGTAATTGGCAGAGCTTAAATACAACTCCAGAATTGAACCACTTTCAACCAGCAGGTGTGCAAAGCCTCTTGCTGTGGATTTAAATACAATTAGCTTCAATGTAGATCTAATAATTAGGATAGAAACATTGGCAAAACGTGATATAAAAAAATGACTATAGACTTATTAGTTTATTAAAATAGATACTTTAATTATTTATAATTTCAGGCTTACCTTCTCTTATTCCTTTTGGAACATTTACAACATCAAGCCCTTCAGTATAAAATTCTTTGCAGGATTCCAATAAGCCAAGTTCTTCAGGTAGTTTTTTGATTCCTGAATTTCTATGAAAAAAATTAAATAAAAGGGAAAATCAGCAAAATTAAATCAAAGAAACAATTGAAAAAATCCAATCAAAAATTCTTATAATTCTTCAATTTCCACATTTGAATTTTATGACTTTCTTCTGACAGAATAACCAAACAATTGCTTTCATATGTACTAGTTGAAAACCTGATCTACAGGGAGGATTTTAAGCTTGTTCTTGTGTGATGGAGACTTTGACCATAATTGTAATGTTAACCGTTTCCTTACAAGGAAACATTTGATATTTATTAACCAAACAACTAGTACTATTTTTGGTCGAAATTTATAAAACCTTTCTCTTAAAATGCTTTTTAGGAAAACGATTTTTTCAAGTCCAGTAGCTTTTATCAATCTTTCCAGTATTGATGGGGGTTTACTTTGGAACCTTTTATTTGAAGTGGCGTAGAATGTTAACATCTTGATTATGTCCTTATTTTCTCTTCAATTTATATGTGCTATCCATTTTAGTTGTTGCTGCTGTTGGTAGTTTCCAAGTGATGTTTTTCTGTTATTTGGTACAGTTCTTTGTGACTCTTTAATGCCAGTTTATAATGTTCAAAGAAGGATGATTGTTATCAAGACACTCAAGCTTTATTTGTTCAAAGTCTTTTTTCACCACTGATCTTTGGAAGTGATTGTACACATGCATAACTTACATATGAAAGTCTCAATCTAACAAGGCAATTTTAGAACAGGACTCAAGTTTGTAGCAATTTGCAATGTTGGGCAAAACAAGCTCTGGCACAGCCTATTCTATGTTCAATTTCTTTTTCTCCTATACTTAAGGAGAATGAATACTACTACAAACAGAAATGCCAGGTAGTACAAAATTGGAATCTGTAGAAACAGGACAGCAGATCAAGAACAATCTACACACAAAGATGAAATGTTCAGTTCCTAATTCTCTGAAGATTACTTGGATAAACTGAAGTACAGAGAACATTGTGATTAACAATAAAGATGATGACATTAATATGACTGTAAATAACAACTCATCTAAAATATTCAAACTCATATTTTTGCAAGGAATTTTTTAACATATTATAAAATTATTTTGTATCTATTTTATTTCATTTTTAAAAATTTACACAGGACAATAACCTAATCTATGAAAGCAATGATTCATGAATTTGGTGATATAATAATGGGGAGTTCAATCCTTGAACTGGGTTGTACACAGGCTCTGTGGAAACAGGGTAAACAATAACAGCAGTACTAAATAAAGGCAAGAGATATCCCTAAGCATGGATAGTGGAATGAGAATCTATTGCCATATATTCAATAAAATGAAATTCCCTGAAATTTACACAGATTGACAGAAGACTGAAAGGCACAACAGCCAAAATGATGTGATAATAACAACAGTTCAAATGTAAATAAAAAAAATGAATTTATCTTCCAAATGTTTAATAAGATGTAATAGTCTTAAGTTTTCTGAATTTCTTAAATGAAGCATTGTCAATTATTATTCATCGCCAGACGCCCGTAATGCGCGTTACAAGGTAAGTGCGTAAGTCCATCAAATCGTTAAATGCTGAAGTTCGTCGAAGGCCTTCCTCATTTGCCGTAGCCAAACTCCCGTAATGCGCCTTACGAGGCAAGTGCGTATGTCCGTTGAAGGCCTTTCTCGTTTGCCATAGTTGGACCCCCGTAATGCGCCTCAGAAGGTAAGTGCATAGTTTCATCTTATTTCTCTTGCTTATTTACACCAAATAGTAATAAGATGCAATAAACAAAAGTTGACTGAATTTCTTAGAAGAAACACTGGCAATTATTATTAATTTTTGACTTGTATTTCTTTTATCTTATCTGCTATCATCTCCAAATAAAATCCCCAAAAGGCTTGCAGATTTGACGGTATCCCTGTAATTGTCCTAAGAACATGTGCTCTTGAACAGTTACTGTTCTCTCCAAACTTTACAACAAATGCTTTGCTACTTCTTGCTTTACAGTTTGTTGGGAATCCACTTCTGTAGTTCCGGTCTTTAAAAATATCTGGTGAACCTTCCGATCCCTTAAATTAATTGTCCTATTAGTCTTTTACCTCTTTTTGGTAACATACTAGAGGCTCTAATCAATTTCAAATTGGTTAAGCATCTCATATCACATGGTCTTTTCAGGTAAACATGATTTTTTCCAGGTCAACCACCAATGTGCTAACAGTTATTACTGAATTTGTCTATCAAGCTTTAGATAAGGCTCAGGCTATAGCTTTAGATATCTCAAAGGCATTTGATAGTGTTATGGGACCTACTTTTATGGACTAAATGAACTCGTCCTATTACTATATATACGGGGAGATTATCCCTCTCAAGAGAGCTGTCTACATTTGATGACTTGACTACTGTACTTTGCCGTCAGTCGGATGTGCAACACTTTTGTATTTGTTCTTTTTGTTTAATAATATGTTTTCACAAAATTGCTGAGTTCAAGTTTTCTTTCAGACCTATTCTGGGTCCACAAAAGATAGGTTTTGGCATGCTGTCCTTCTGTTATACTGGAATGTACCTATTCTATTGTTAATAGACTCTCCCACATATAATAAGTAGTAGTAGTAGCAGTCGCCAGTGAGCTCAGTGAGTTGGTCAGTCAGTCGATGTCGGACATTAAAGTATCAACCACCACAACTAGATTGCTGCATCATTAACTATTATTTTGTATGTCGAAACTTTTTAGGACCAACTTAGTGAAATACAAGCCTCCACTGTGAAACAACTCTACAACAACTTGGCGACGAGGGATTCGTTCTCATACAGAGGAAAAAAAATTTTTCGTACTCTATAACACCTTCACAAGCTCAAGGGCTATGGTGTCTTTGGTCAAATATTTGATATCCAATCATTCTTAACAAATCATGTAATGAAGGTCATGTTGAATGGCCATGTTTAATTTCTTCAACAACCTTCCTGATGTCATCAGAACCCAACTAGGTATTTATACTGATGCCGCAAATATTTACTTCTGTCATAATAATAAGTTTGATAAATCCAACAAAATAAAAATGGCAACTGCTCTTGAAAATAACCTTGTCAATTGGGTCAAGAAATAACTTGTAAATTTTAACACCTCCAAAATGAGGCTGCTATCTATTAATCATCCTAGAAAATTATATTTGCCTTCCATCAGCATGGCTGATGCTAACCTCCAAGTGAGTAACTCATTGCACCTTCTTGGTCTCATGTTTTCCTCTGACATGAAATGGAGTGATATATTGAATAAACTGCTAGGTCTCCTGCTAGGAAAGTTTGTTCACTGTGTTGTACCAGATTACTTTTTTCATAAGAATCCATCTTATACATTTATAAATCTACTATTTGTTCATGTATTTAATATTGCTGCCATATATGATCTGGTGTTTCTGCTATATATCTTAAAGATATCGATAAACTTCAAAGAAAGGTCTCTCATGTTATTGGTCCTGACCTGGCATCTCGACTTCAGTGGCTTTCCCCACCACCATGACATGGCTTCACTCTGTCTTTTCTATAAATATTTTCATGGCAGTTGCTCTAATGAACTCTCCTCCTTGGTACCTCAGCTGCATGAATTTAAGCATATTACTAGATTGGCAATTAGGTCTCATTGATTTACTGTTGAAATAGCAAGATATAACTAAGTTCTATTCTAATAATTTCTTTTTTCACACTTCTTGCCTGTGGAACTCTCTTCCAAATTCTTGTTCTCCTGCTATTTACAATCTTCAAAAGATTAAAAAAAAAAATACAAAAAAAAAAAAAAAAACAGCATTTCTTTGGTCTCAATTTCAATTGGTTTTATCACAACTTTACAATCCATCATTGTTGCTCTCAGCAAGCAAAGTTGACTGGAAATAACAAAAAAAAAAAAATAAGCCTCCAGTGAAACTGAACCTCACATATAATCATGAGATTCTAGAAAGCAACATGACCAAATTGCTACCTTCAGTTTGAACAAGGAGTTAATATTATTACTCCAGGTAACAGGTAAGCACGCTGAGCAAATATAAAAACAAGAAAATGGGACAATTTATAAGCAATTTTTTTTTTAACCCCAAGCAAAGCAATAATGCCACTAGGATGCAAGGGGCTACTGGAAATGAAAGAGAAGAAAAAAACTTTAGAAGGAACTGGAAACACAATCCTAAACAGGAAACAAGGGATAAATCCCTACTCCTGTTCAAAAGACCAGGGAGGAGTGTGACCTAGGCGATAGATGAACCTATATGAAATCAGAATGAAAGGAGAAGTCAGAGAGCCCAACCAATTTAATAAATATATAGTACGCATCTCAATGATGCATGACATAAAATGAAGATATTTTAAAGAAAATGAAAAAAAAATTACCCGCTCAAATTGAGAAAGGTCAAGGACTTCATTTTTGCTACGGAAGGTGGCACCATAGTCAGTTTATTAGACTCCAAATTAAAATCACGAAGACTTTGCAGTATAGAATCTGGAATCTCTAAATCAAATGTTTCTATTTTGTCTGCAGGTTTCAGCTTGAAAATATTTAATCTGCTGTAAGAATAAGAAAAAAAAGCTTTTTAAAAAAAAATTAATCAAACAACAATTTGCTACAAAAGCATTCATAATACAAAATCATGAATATTAATAAATATACAGTATTCACATTAGCAAATTAATCTTGAGATTAATATGGTTAAAATAATGAAAAAACAGAGAGAAATAGTGACAAATAAGGCTGAAGAAATTATATATACTGTATACTACGCTCAGACATCTCAATAGTATTTAATAGCATGCTGATTCCTTTAATCAGGGAACAAAAGACAATGAATTTGGGATCCCACATACATGGTGGCATGAAGGAAGCTTGAAATAACTTTATTTAGAAAAACTTCCCATACCAACTCTATCCCCATTTGCTGCATCAAATTTGCAACATTAAGATGATTGTTATCCTGCAACAAAATCATCAATCTTTTCTTTCCCAATACTGGATTCAAAAAAGCCAATTCCTCACTAGAAGAGTGTGTTGTAACAGTTTATCCAACTTCCAACAATTCAAAATAAAAAATTCCTTACAAATCCTACCAAACACAAGAGAAGAGTTCACCCACTACCACCACCACCAATTGATTCTGTTTAAATTGAGAAGTTGGAACCTGTCCTGAATATTCTTCCTTTTGGATTCTTGTAATAAAGTCATCATTTTTCACTGCCATTTCCAGTTTTTTTTTCAAGCAAGAAGGGAAATAGAAAAGATAAAATGCAAACCATTATCCTAAATTAGGAATTTTTACTCAAGGTTGTAAATAATGTTTTTTTTTTTTTTATCATTTCATCGCAAACAAGGTGATAATGCCACTAAGACGCAAGTGGTTACTGGTAGTGGAAAAGAATGAGAAGATTTTAGTGAGGAGAAAAGGCAATAATGAACAAGATTGAGGATGCCTCTAATCAAAATTATAGGTCTAAATGTATTTTTATAATCAAAAATTAAAAGGTCTAAATGTATTTTTATAGTAACATGGTATATTAACATTATTCTTCCCAAAATTATAGGAAATAAACAGTTTAGTAAATGAATGAAAAAATTAGTGGTGAATGTAAATGTATTGGATTATATAATGAAATACATAAAGACTTAATTTTTGTAATATTCTAAAAACTGTCATCTTTATAAAATTTCTCAAAAACATAAATACAGGATAAAAATAAATATTCAAATAAAAAAAAAAATATGAAATAAAAATGAAAAAACAAATATCCAGACAGGCATTTATAAAGAAATAGCATTATTATATGTATATTTTAATACTGATTAAAAATCTAAAAATTTGACCTTATTTTTTTTATTTTTTGTTTTAATAATTTTACCCCAAGCAAGGTGATAATGCCACTAGGATGCAAGAGGTTACTTGGAGTGAAAGAGAGAGAGAAGTGTTTATTGAGGAGAAAGGACAAGAAAAGAACAGGATTTCGGATGACGGAACATGGCAATTGACACTGCATTTAAATTTTTGAAGATTGTATGTGGCAGGAAAGCATGAAACTGCAAGAGAGTTGCAGAGCTGAAAGTGCAGCGACAATTAAGTCATTGCACAAACAATAACAATCTGAGCAAACATCAAGTTCATTTCTAAGATATCCCTAACATTGTGCAAAATATGGTGCTGGGAACATTTGCATTAAACTTATACACATAGGATGTGTGTTATCAACATGGAAAGTGGGTTTGGTATGTCTAATTCAAATTCCTGACAAGACTATTGCATTGACTTTCACACAATTACCCTTCTTGGAAAGGTATGAACCCATCTCTTGTCCCCGTCAACAAGAGGTTAATAGCACAGTAGACTGGCCTCTCTAGCATTGGAAAAAAATTAACTGAATTCAAAACCAGCTGAGTGTGAGATTAGAAACTCCACCTATGGAAACCACAGCAACAATACTTGGTGTGGTGAAGCTGTGGCCCCATCATCCACTGGGGAACTTACAGAATTAGTATACATACAATACTTATATAAAAAATGATGTGTTCTTGATAAATATCAAGAAATTTGAAATTTGTATTCATACTCTCCTTTGAAGTCTTGCAGATGAAAGAAACAGTTCAGCATCCAAGTTTAACAAGTGGAGTTAATTGATTTCACTTGGTCACATGTGACCAAATGATAACAAACCTCCAGTCACAGGATTTGGTTGCACCTCCGCCATTAACAGAGTAGTGGCTGAAGCATGCCAAAAATGCAAATACTGAGAAAATTATAAATTTGTATTGCTATCTGCATGTACACACATGGGTTTTTCATTAAACCCAACTATTTGTTAAATTTGTTTTCATGAGGAGGTGAATAATTATCATGAACTTACTCATATAAATATATGGATGTATTTGGCAGTTTGAACAAGTAGTTAAAATATTTGTGTCCTAATCATGAGACCCAGGAAGTCAAACTCGGCTCTCTTGAGAAATTAGAGAGCCAAGTTGGAATTCCAGTTGGATCCATTATATTCACTTACATACCAATACCCTTGGGAAAGGTATGAATCCTCTTCTACCCCTAGCTATATGTATATAGCAGGACAGACTGAGTTCTATAGCCTCGGGTGGCAACCAGTCTAGGAGAAGGAAAAAATCTGAATTCAAAACCAGCCTGGAGAGGGTTGGGGTCCTTCAGGCTATCTTGCCCAAGACACACCACTTCTACCGCAGCTGCAGTACATGTGGTGGATCTATAACCCTACAGGTCATGGGATTAAAAAAATAGTCAATTTACCGGGAAGATTACTTCTTATCAGCCCAGAGAAACAATCTGAGCATACAGCCTTATTGAAAATGCCTGAAAACCAAACCACAGGTTGACTGAAGCCTTATTGTTAAAGTCATCAATGTTGTGGTAGCATGAAGTCATAAGTCATTGTGACCAAGAGTGTAAGTAAACTTGCTTTGTTTAACTGTTGATCACAGAGATTATACACTATTTCCCAGAAACTGTAACTCAGACTTGATCAGCATAATAGCCAGCTACTTGTTTCTGAGCACTCCCAGCAGCTAGAGCAACTGACTAATACCTAGTCATGCACATTTGTTTTTGTTCAACACCCACAGAGTTCACTTGTGGTTTATACTGCAATTATACTAAGCAAACCTTAGTTACAGTTTTTGGAAGAGAGCATATAATCTGGTATGATTAACAGCTTGAATAAAGTCAGTATACTCAGACCCTCAGTCACAATGACTTATTACTTCATGCTAGCACAATCATCAATGTTAGAATTACACACTCCCACCTCAGACTGATAACAAAAAAGTCACCTTCCTGAAAAATCAACCATGGTGAGATTTGAACCAAGGTCTCATGGTTAGAAAGTGAACATTCAGTCACAAGCCACATCTGATCAGTATAGTTGCAGTATAACCACATGTTGTTTCTGTGGGTTTTAAAGAAATAGAAATATGCTTGAGTGAGTGTGTGCAATGGGGTTACTCACTCTAGCAAACAAGTGTAATCAGAGAAAACAATCAGCTAGTGCATGCACTGATTTAGGCATGTGTGTATTCACAGAGAAAGAAATATTTCTTTTTTTATTCAATAAATAGTTCTTACCGTTTACCTTCAGTGTCCTGGCCAAGACAATTGTATCCAACATCTAAAACCTTCAAATTAACACAGCCCCAAACATTGCAGTCTGGCAAAATCTTGATTTTGTTATTTGAAATCTTCAGCTCACTCAAGGAATCTAAGAAAATAAAAATTTATTTAAAATTAATTTCATTTTGATATCTATGATGAAAGTTAAATCAAACACACCTATAAATTAGTTTTTGAGAATAAATTGTCAATTTGACTGAAAAAAGGCGTGGTAATAAAGTAACCACATCCTATCTTTCCCCTCGCTTGTAACCATCCACTATAATAAAATAAATGTTTCAGCACTAAAACTGAATTAGTCAAATAAAGCTTCATGAGTTTCGACTTAAAGTTATTGCTATATTACAAAAGGTTTTGTTAAAATTAAAAAAAAAACCTTTGACAAATGGTATGTCTTCAAATAAGAAGTAAGCATTTTTTATTAAATATAAAAAAAATAATTCACTCATGTCACAAAAAATGACAACATATTTAAGTAATTTTATTACTGCATTTGATTTACATCAAAAAATTTATGTTGCTCTGCATTTTATTATCTATGCTTAATACTTCCTGACTATTAGAGTAAAAGTTAAATTAAGATAATTGATCCTCTGCTTTGCGCCTATGGAATACATTAAAACATTTATAATAAATTAAACTAATTTTTAATATGTACATATATTAAAACATATCTTAATATTTTATTTATGGAGTCAATTGTAACTTAAGAGTTACTTTAACACAATTACTAGTATAAATATGGTGTAACTTTCCTACTCATTGCATAGAAAAGTGATACAGATATTTTATGTACATTCAAATAAGGAATAAGCATTTTTCATTAAATATACAAAATATTCAGGTCATAAAAAAAAAAAAAAAAAAGATTTTTCAAAATATACATGGATTCCTCAAAGACCAGTTTTCAAATCTGATGAAAAAGTAGCTATAAACTCCAGACCTCTAACATATCGGAGTATGTCTGACACTGAACTATTACCATTAACACACAAATGCCTTTTTACATCATAATGTTGATGGAAAAATTTCTGTGGAAAATGATTCTAGTGGATCTCCTGAACTTGAACCTACTTCCAGGTCTTGGTTATTAGATGCTCGGAGAAACAGAGAAATTATTAATAACCAACTTCAAAGCATCATGGAATGAGGAATATTTTTGAGTATAAGGGAAAATTGCAAAGATTTACATGATATGGATTTTAGTAAATAGAATACAAGTAAATGGTGTAGTATAAATTAAAAATCCTGAAAAAAACTCTGACCCTTCTGGGAACTTGGTAGAATGAGTAAACTTTTCTGTGGAAATGATGGAAATGTACATTCCATAAATCTTATAAGAATCATAACATACGACATGACATGAGAATCATAGCATACGACATGACATCTCAGTACTGGCCAACTTGGTACTAAGTATGACTAAATTACAACCAGATCCTGGCCAATCTTATCTGAGCCCATTTTATCTATGATCAAAACATTAAACTGTATCAATTGTAGTGACAATGATAAGTAAGGGTACAAGATTTAAAAACAATTATTAACATGCATGTAAGAATACAACTTGAATGGGTACAAAATTTAAAACAAGTACTAACATTCACGTAAGAAAACAATTTACTTCAGAAGACTAGTGTTAAATTTCACAAAATGCAAAGGATCACTTAAAATAATGCAAGATTTACTGTTCATAGTGGAAAAACTCAACCAGTATTGTCAGTGACAGTTTTTCCTGTTCATCAGTACTATCAACAATCCTATCTGGAATTAATCTACAAAGTCCTTGCCAATCCCGTCCTGGGTAAGACATTAAACTGCATCTATTCATACACCAATCCAGTCCTAGTTAAGACTTTAAACTAAATCTGGTGATGAGGACCTGCTTGTGGGACTTGGGGAATGTGGAATCACCCCTTGGTTGTCATCACTCCCAGGTCCACCCGTTTATATGCAATCCATTGGAAAATCCAACATAGTATAATTTCTTCACTGAATTGTATTTATCGTAACAACTGAAGTTTACCAAAATACTTTAAAGAAATGATCCAGCCAGATGTATAAATAACATCAACAGGGCTTTGCCCAAATAATACTTCCAGATGAAGAAAACACTTCTCAAAAGAAGTGCCAACCAAAGTGCACTTTAAACTACCCATGTCAAAAAAAGTACCAACCAAAGTGTACCTCGAACTACCCTTGAAAATTTGATCCACCTCAGGATGACAAGCTTTTATGGAAAAATTATATGGTTCAACTGAAGTAACCACAAAGGTATCCTTTTTTAATCATGCACACAATTATAAAAGCACTAATGGGAACTAACACAATTATGAGTAAATAATAAAACAGTCATAAAAATAAATACTAATCACAAAAGAATAAGTAATGTCATTTTTAATTGGTATAACTAATACTTGAAGTACCTTAACAAGGGTAGAAAATAAATTCATTAAACAATTAATGTGATAGTCTACATATAACACATAATCTATACCTAGCCAATAGAAGGGGCATAATTTGAATTGCATTAATAAATTTACAAGTGTCTAAAAAAAGGGGGGAGGGGACTCATCCATACATTCATAAATAATCAGCCATATTAATGCTGAAAAACATATCAATAATAATATATCAAGGATTATCATATTTCACACCCAGTGAAGTTATTTTTAATGAATTGTTCTAAAAGGTTAATTGTTAAGTAAACACTAACTATTGTGTTTACAACAACATATTGAGGGTGATGATTTCTCTTTATTTATTTAGTTTGATCTGTTGAATTGATGAAAATGCCTATTATTAATAAAGAATTGATCTATGTTTGTATAACAAATATTGTATTAATGAAGAAAATGCTTATTAAAACGACTAGTGTATAAAAGAAGAACAGTATTATAATCATATGAACTGTATTACTGGCAACATGCAATGGAACTCCGAATTGCATGTTTTCCCATGTGTTGGAAGAGAATAAAAAATATAGGTTAACTCTGGAGGATAGCATCATCATGCTGATGGAAAGCAGCAAGGAGTCTCTCCAATGATTAGTAGAGAGAAGTTTAATTTTGGAGGTGTTAAAATGAATACACTATCTTTTGCCCCAAGTAACAATGGACTTGAGGTTGTTTTGGACATCAGCTGCCATGTTGGACTGATCAACCTTACTATTTAAACAGGAGTAAATGGTTATATCATCAGCATAGATACTAGGTTGAGAATAAATTAAACTAAAATTAATTAAATTAAAATCTCTAGTTTCCTGTTTTTGATTGGGTTTCAGATTCCTCATAAAGTCTACTTCAACTCTAAACTCCTAATATACCTGCCTAAACGGTGAAATTTTATTTACTATTTATTTATTTTTCCTCAATAGGGGTAGATAGGTTTGCCTATCATCCAGTTCACACTCCTCCTTGGTCTTTTGAAAAGGTGGAGAGATTTATCCCTTGTTTCCTGTTTAGGATTGAGTTTCCAGTTTCATCTAAAGATTTTTATTAATCTCCAGTAGCTCCTTGCATCTTAGTGGCATTATCACCTTGATTGGGGTGATGTATGCTCTTGAAGGGTTGATTATATAAACAGTGACTGCGGCTGCTGCTAACGCAATGCTCTACTACTCAAATCAAGATATCCTAGCTACTGACATCTTTCACATAGTAAAAATGTTAAAATTTCCCTTCTGCTCTGCTGTGGGATGATAGCTTAGGGGTAGAATCTCTGACTGATGACAAATCAGTCAGGTTTCGATCCCGGCTTGAAGCAATCGGATGTCTAACCACACTGATGAGCTGTGATACAACGAAACAGTCTGTCTGTGGATGACTATATATATATATATATATATATATATATATATATATATATATATATTTTAAAGAAAAACAGACCACTTTAAGGTACCATTATAATAATTTATTTCAGCAGAGCCCTTTTAAAGGATGCCGGATCATCAGATAGCACTTCCAAAAATAAAATGAATATATATATATATATATATATATATATGATAGTAATAAAGATTATCCACAAATGCTTCTTATATCTAGATAGAGTAGACTGATGAAAGAAATTTGAGATAAAAAAATAAAATAAATGATAAAAATCGTGCTTCTATTTGGTCTAAATACCTACTAATATACAATAAATATTATTATTGTTGGTTTGACTTAGCAGATTTATAAATATATTTTGGAGAAAAAAACTGTGATAAAGTGGAAAAAGTTTTAATGTAAAGCATTTTGTTCTTTAAGACACCATTGGACTAAAGTGATGCTTAGATTGATGCGACTACACATGGGAACGAAGGGGGAGGAGAGGCTGAGAATTTTGATTTTAATTTTTTTTTAAATATATGTTTTGGCCATATAGTTCAGAGATGAGTAATTGTCAATAAACTTTTATTATTTAGAACTCTAATTCTTCTCTTCCAATTTTGATATCTATAGATTTGTGCTTTGCAGCTCTTAACATGTCAATGGAATTTGTAATTTGTAATAGAAGTTCTGAGCCAGATTTCTCTGCATAGCTGTCAGCTGACTTGAGCAAATCTTGTAATGCAACTTTCAAGCTTGTGTTTTTTGGCCTTCTGTTCTTTAATTTCCATAAGCATGGATTTCCATTTTTGTCTAAAAATGCTTCTTCCTGCCTTTTTTTCTTCTCAACCTCAAGGTATTGGTTGTATGTTGATTCGGCATTGGAAGCATTGCAGAGAAAAGCTTTAGTCATGGGAAATTTCTCAGCACCTCTAACTTTGGCCAAATAGTGATATTGCACTGTGCGGCCAGAGTCTGCCGTTTCATATTGTCAGTGGAAATTTTCTTACTGAGAAACCTCTCTCCACTGAGGCCTATCCATGAGAGAGTACCAGCAATCTGTGAACAGCTTTCCACAGTTTTTGATATTCTTTGTTGCTAGACAAAAAAAAACTGCTGATACATTTCTTTTTGGATAAATTTTGCGTAGCCCTATCCGCAAGAAATCCACACTTGGTCTTTGCAGAATTTTTATGCATGTTTGGATACATTTTCTAGTCATCTCTGGCAGAAATACAAGACTAAAGGGACAGGGTTGTTAGATTGAACTTTTAATATAAAGCCAAGCAATAAAAGCCAAATAAGTTAATATATTTCATCATTTTTTTCACACTTACAACAAAAGTTAGAGATACAGGTCATTATTAGCGTACAAACTTTAAAAATAACATTCTTCTTATCTTCTTCAAAGACATGTTCTCTCCTATCCTAAGACACATCAAAGGCACATTTTCTATTCATCATCTTTCCTGTCTACATATTCTTTGAGTCAAATTTGATTCTCAAACTTGTTAATTTAGGCAACAATTTAAACAAACATAATTTACACATAGATACACATTGACACGAGACGCATAAAGTATCTATTTTTTTCAGTATGAACTCACCCATTGCTGATTAGAGATCAAAAGGATTCTTTACCTTTGAAATTGACATGTGAATAAAATTTCTTCAATTGTTCAGATTTAAAAAAAAACAAAACTGGTAACTTTTTAGAGATTCTACTAAAATGTATTTTATTACTGTAAAATAATTTATTTTCCTTTCAACTACAAATTTAATGAGTGTGAATTAATTTATCTTTGACAGATGTTTACTTGTCTCTGATACCTTTTATCATTGCTTTTCCTCTTTTCTTGTTGAGAGAGAGGTTAGCAGCTAGGAGAAGACATGTCTTCATATTCTTTCTCCCTTTCTTCCTTCTTGCCTAGATGAGAAAATACAGAACTACAAGGTCATAAACTCGTTCTAATCAATGAAACAAACTGCTGTTTGCAATAATTGTCAAATATTACTGATGATTAAAAAAATCAAAAGCCAGATTTCTGAAATTTGGCATTCTTACTTTCATAAATTGGGAAAAAGGATGTGTGGGCAGCCCAATTTAGAAAATTCCAGGACTTTTCAAGGAGCTTTTGGGCTCTTGCTGTTTTTCCAGGACTTTTCAAGCCCTGGAAAAGGTTCTGTCAATTTTCCAGCACCTGTATGAACACGGCCCAGGCAATCATGAGCAACAAAAACCATATCAGGTCACATCTATTAACAGGTCCTCAAGGTCAATGCCATTGCTTACAGGGAGGTGCTAGACATGGTGATGAAGACTTAGATTGGGCAGGTAGCCAAATCATGTTCCAGCAAGACTCTACACCTTTCTATGTGACCCAGAAGTGGCTGGCTAAGAATTTTCCCAATGATGTCACCACCAACATGTGGCTTCCTAGACATTTTGATTTAAATCTGCTACTATGCCTGGGATACTGCCTTGAAGGAGACCAACTAGCAGTCTCCACAATACCAAAAATTAACTGAAGATCTGTATTGTGGACATGATGGCCAGTGTGAATAAGAAACACCTGATCTGGGTATGCAGTCACTTCTGAGGTTGCATTAGGTCCTACCTCAAGGCTTACAGCAGTTTTATTAAATAAACTTTTTATTTTTTTTTTTTTAAATTGAACATGTGTACAAATATTTTTTTAAAATATAAGGATTTCTTTTTCTATTTAATAGCTTTGTTTTCTTTATGTTATAATTTGTTCTCATTTACCTGACTCACTTTGTACACCTACACATTATATATACATACATACATAAAATATGTGGTGCCTCAATATGAGACAGGTGTTAACAAGGTTAGACTGGTTGACCATTACTACTGTTACATCTATACGCAGCCAAAACCCCCAACCACACACAATTTACACTTAGGGAACCACCTCTCTTGCCACCTCTTTATAATATAGTACATTTACTCACCCTCTGTCTTTCAATCTGTCATAATAGTCACTAACTACAAGAACAATTATGTCAGACAGACTGATAACCTTAGTAACAGATCCAAGTGCGATCTAAAAATAGCTTCTCATGCACATGCAGAATCATGTGATAAGTACAAAACAACGAATAGAAAAATAATGAAAGGAATCAGTTGGAACACAAATCTTAAGTGAGTAACATCTCTTTACTTGTTACCATCAAGCAAAGGAAATCACACAATGAAGACAAGTTCCAATTCAACTCAACACACTATGCTACATATATCAAATGCATGAGTGTATTACTAAGTGTGATAATCACCTAAGAAAGGAATGTGTGACCTACTCAGTTTGACGCAGGCTATGACTGTATATAGTATATATAGTGTTAAATCTTCCTACTTGAATGATGAATTCTACATTGCTGAATATGTGAAAAAGAGAGTAAATGATCAACTCTTGGGGTCAAACTCATAGCAGTGAAGAAAGAATCTTATAAAAAAAGATATTGCTGTATGGATGAAACAAAGTGAACTGAAAGTAAAAAGAACAAAAGAGAAATATAAAACAAAAGAAAGAGAGAGGAAAAGGAAAAGAGAAAATCCTATTTTATTTCAAGCAAATGACTAAAGCTAAGTGTGCTTTGACTTTTCATATCAGATATATAACGTATACATCTTTCCAAACAGAAATCCACTACCTTGTATTAATATTTTCATGTATTATCTTGTTATAATTAAATCTTATTAAATTATATATTGGCATTTGTTGTTCATTACTGTTGGTTGTTTCTACACATTCATGTATTTGACCCTATTAGAGAGAATCCGTCAACTACAGTGTGGTAAAACTTGGTCATTCATTTCTTTTTAACCCTAGATCACTAACCATGGGTATATAGTACCCAGTGCAAATTTTCCTATTTTTAATTACAATTTTCAGGATCTGATTTTCTTACCTAAATAATATGTTTTTCAGTTCCTATTAAGTTAACTCAAAGTACAAAGTTTAAAGTGCCTGCATGTAAAATATTTCAAATAAAGATTTATATTTAATATTTTTTTTGATATTTTCAAAATCAGGTATGATATATCCATGGTTAGTAGTGGTGTAACTTTAATTAATGGTTAGTGTTCTAGGGTTAAATTTTGTGTTCTGGCAATTGATCCATAACACTATATAATATAAAATTTGAGTCACCAAATACTGACATTTCATAAAATCAACAAACCCAACCTAACCATAAAATATACAGGCAAATACAGAAGTTTTTTTTTATACAAAGGTATTGTAAAAATTCTTTAGAAAAAAATTGTCAAATCAAATACAAGAGAGACAACTCTAGTATGGAAAAAAGTTACAGACATTAAAGCCAAAAACTCTTGGCATTTTATAGAATAAGAGATCCTGTTCTTGATGTGGATCTTAGCAACATCATACTATTTTATTTTTCTTCATTAAATTTAAAACTTTCACCTTTCTACTTACAAAAAATCTTCATGGTTTGTCTTTAACATCCAAATTACGATTATCACAACATTCCAAATTACGATTATCACAACATTCCAAATTACGATTATCACAACATTCCAAATTACGGTTATCACAACTCTTGCACTTATGGACCAATATTAAGTAAAACTGATGAATATCTAAGTTGAAGAAAAGTGACTGACACAAAATATGAAAAAGCTTTGAAACTTACGAAGGCGCACAATACTTTCACTAATTTCATTGAGGCTATTGTAGCTGAGGTCAACATATTGCAAAGTGGATGTCCAAAAGTTTTCTAAGCTACTTGAAATTTCAGTTAAGAAGTTGTGAGACAAATCCAAAGTGTCCTGCAAAAAAAAAATAAAGGACTATTAAAAAATTAATACATTGAAAACTTTCCCTCCACATTTTTTTCCATTTATAAAAACAGTAAAGTCAGTATTTTATTAGATTGTTGCATATATTTGTTAGATTTTTCTGATGTTCTTTGAATGATCTGAAAGAATAATCTTACACTGCATTTTTTGCCTCTAACTCTGGTCATCCTGCAAAACTGTTGTCTAACATTATTGAAATTTTATTTCAGATTAGATACTACTTTGAGACAGAATGCCAAGTAAACCAAAAATGAACAAATTCAACATTTCTTTGCTCTTAATTAAGTATGTCCACTGTTTTCGCGGAAAAACAGCATAGCGTAAATGAAAAATGCCACAAACTTAAAGAAAATAAAGTATTATCGTCAAAATGCTTATGTTATTATTAAGATGAAAGAAAAAAGTATTTTTTAATTATTTTTGAAATTTTTAATATTTTCTAACACGTTCGAAATTTTGGTTAAAGTCGTCTTTGTTTACGCTATCGCGGTGACGTTTAAAATAACATAGTTTTTTTTTTTTTTTTTACCGTTGAAAACATATTGATTTGGAAATTCTTGTAAAAATAAAATAATTGTCCAATCTTAATGAAATTTTCAGGACTTAATCACAAATGAATGAAATTATTTTTCGAATATTTTGTTTTTAGAAAATTTTGGTAAAAAATATTTTTTTTTAAATATGTTACCCCCCACTTAGTTAATTTCATGAAATTTCGCCCAAAACCTTTTTGGCTCCTCAATTTTATTTTTTGTTAAAAGAAGGAGTCTTTGGAGATGGTAAATAACCTACTTTTCTTTCACAAATTTGAGCTACTTAACTGAAAATTTTGTCTGAATTGAAAAATAATGAATCCAATAAAACTATGATATTACTTAATTAGAAAAGCTTTTAATTGCTTTTGTAAATAAGTAATATTAAGGACATTATTGTCTGAAGAAATAATTTTTTTCTGATGAATAATTAATTTTTACAAGAATTTTTTCGTTTTTTAAGAAATTTTAATTATAATAATTTATAATAGTTTAACATCGTGTAAAGCTCTGTATTAGGAGGGCTCCTCAATATTATGTAGTAATTAAGTAGAAAAAAATTTACGAATCCAAAATTGCTAAGTTTAATAAATTTAGTTGAGCTACTTTTTTTAAAAATAATTTTTTATGTTGTATTTTTTTACTTAATACATTCCTTATTTCCATGTATGATATACAGAAATTGCCATTATTATAACAAGGTCACGTGATCTAAGGGTTTTGTCCCTTTATGTGGCCTTTTCAAAACATTTCGTTTCTTATAAGTCGTATTTTCCGTTCAAAAGTGTAAACTTTAAATTTTAAATTATTTTTTCTTTTTTTCATTTACTATTTCACTAAATAATTTTATTTTATGTATTGTATTGTGTGTGTCATACTCAAATAGAATAATTTTTTTAAAAACTCAGACTTAAAAATTATGTCATTTATGGTCATCAGTAGTAGCTGTCATCGGTTTGTCAATCAATCATTATCAATAAGATCGAACAGATGAACGGGACCGCTTCGTTAATAATTGGTTGTATATTATTTTTTTTTATGCTATAAGTAACAAAGATTTCTTTGGAATCAGATTACTTTAACTTTAAATTTTTTAATTTTACTAAAATAACGTGTCAGAATTTTTTTAAATATTTTAAAAATCGATAAATTTGTGTTTGTTTACAAATTTCTTAAAATTAAGAAAATGGCCGTTTTAAGAAAATTTAAAATTTGAAATTAAATTTGACAATCAAATGTATATAGTTTCTATCTGAAATACACCAGAATTTTTTAATTAATAGAAATCGTAAATTTAGTTATTAAATTTTCAATTTAAGCTAAAATGAAATCTTCAAGAATGTTTTTTCATTGTAAAAAATTCATTTTAAACTTAGGTATCGAAAATTTATGCCGAAATAGTGGAGGTACTTACTCTTAATCAAGGTCACAAAGCTGGTTGAGACATTTGTGGCGTGTATGTAGATGACTTCATTACTGGCAGAAAGGAACAGAAATGGCCTTCCTGTTTCAAGGAGGGGAATTTCGAACACACATATTCGCCACATTCTGACTTACTTCTTCAGTTTGAGGAGAACCAATTACATGTGCTGATTAAAGAAATGCACCAGACCCCTTAGGGAATTGGCTCAGAAGATGGCAAGCCCTCATGTTACTGTCACTAATCACGTTCACTCAATGGGTAAAGTCCAAAACAACCAGTCAATGCTAAGCAATGTATCAAACAAATGAACAGGCTCAAAGAGGCAATTCAGCTGAAAAGACCTGACTGGTAATACAGTGTGATTATTCAACAAGACAATACTCACCCTCACATAGCTAACATGACCAAACAGACAATTAAAGAGCTTGATTAGAAAGTTCTGCTACATCCAGCATATTCTCAGACTAACACCTTTTTTGCTCATTTTCTAACAATTTGAGCAACGTTTTATCCAACAACAATGTGAAGCTTAAAATGTGCTTGCTGAATTTATCAAGTCAAAACGTAACGATTTCTATTGTTAAAACATTGAACAGTTAGTGAGTCATCAGCAGGAGGTTGTAAACAATGGAGGGGGATACATTGAATGATTCATCAAAAATATTAATAAATCAATATTAAAATAAATTATAAAATCAAACAAATTTATGTAACTACCTAATAGCATTTAGAAAATTTATCTATTTGGGTTTTACTAATAAAAGCTTTGAATCTAAAATTGATCTTTCAAAACATGACAGACCTTATTTAATTTTTTTTTTTTTAAATCAATTTTGGTTTTGTTTTGTGGCATATCAACACCTCAATGGGTTATTTAATGCTGACAAGATTTTACAATAGATTCATATGAATAGAATATGTAATTCTTTGTAAGAAATCACTTTGTAGATCAGGTTTTATTGATGCATTTTTGTAAAGAGGGTTTTTGTCAAGAGTCTGATTTCATTGATATATTCTTTTCAGATATACAGTTTGTAGAGAAATTGATTTTATTGACATTCTTATTTGGTTTATATGTTTTGGTATAGACCCACTGTTTTAAGAAATGATATTATGTCATTCACTTTTGCTTTCTGAAAGAGCTCAGACATTTTGTTTATATTATACTATTTTTGTCTTGAGAGAGCAAGGTTTGATCACTCACTTAATACATGTTTAATAGTATTCCATTTCACATGTTTGACATACTGGTTGATCTTTGTTGTTTAGTAAGTACAAGTAGGTTATTCTTGTATGGCCAATGTATAAGTGGCCAGTATTACTTCTTCCTTTCAAGATTTTCTGAAAGTTGACTTCCATTCTTCTAGGTTGGGCTGAAATGCAAAGAGTTTATTGTGTGAATTATCCTCCCAGCACTATTGTCATTCTTTTTTAATGTATTTGTTAATGATCTCCTTAAAGTCAGTGTATGGCATTTTGGTCATTGAATCTACATCCATATCTAAAGCTGATTTGGTTGCTAGGTCTGCTTTATTTTTACCTTCAACTACAATGTGTTGTAACAACAAGGTGATGTAATTTTATCTCATCCTCATTACCAAAATGTTGTAACCTAGGGAAGGTTAATGAATAATCACATGAAGGTTGGTAATGAACAATAATACTTAAGACCAGAACAACACATATAAGATTCGCCAGCGGTGCCTAGAAGAAGTAGTCAACTGCTAGAAGTGAGTCAAGTGAATTCCACAATGAATCTCAAACTGCAGACCAACATACAGTATTTACTATTGTATTTATGTGAATTAGGACATACCCATTATCTTCCACAGATATGATAGAAGACTAGGAATTCAACATAGTTTGATGTCTTTATGTTTGCAAGTAGTGTTTATTTTGCATAATATCTTATAATGATTGAGTTGTTAGATGTTTTTCCTTTCAAACCATTAGGACGGATAGCAAGTCAAAAAAAAAAAAAAAACAAATTAGAAAATTTTTTGTTTGCTCTCTGTGATGATGTTGAGAGCTAGCTCTATTGCATGAGCCTCTACAGTGAAAATAGAACTTCCCTTTGGGAGGTGCCTTTTTTGTAATATTTTGGCTCACTGCTGCACATTCTGTCTTGTCCTCACACTTTGACTAGTCTGTATAGATTGGTGTATGATTAGAATAGTTTTCCAATATGACCTGAAACTTGTCCTGGAATGTGGGTGGGTGCATTTTTTGTTTAGGGAGTTTATTTAATTCGAGAAAGACTTTGGGTTGCTTGCTTGTCCATTGTGGAATACTGGCTGCAGTTGTTTCTTGTAAGCTTGAGAGTGTGGCCCCTAACTCTTTAGCAATGGATTTTGTCCTGAGCCCATAGAGTTGTATGGTAGTTTAAAGGTACTGCTGTAAGCTGGGTTAGTTGGACATGATTTTATTTTGACATAGTACTATAGTGCCAGTTTAGTGTGCCTGAGACCAATCTCTCAAACTCAAACAAAAGTGATTACAGTTTGTCAATCACTGCTACCAAGTGGATGGTCTCATCCTTACTTACCTATGGCTCTTTTCTGTAGATGCCTTCTCACAAAAGTTGACTTTCCCAGACACCATAGCTCGGGACTCAGAGTTAGACATTGGGCATCTGGAGACAGCAATGCAGGACTGAGCAATGTAGAAAGGGATTGTTAATGAAATTCCAACCAACCACAGGGAGATTGAAGGATGATGATGATGATGATAATTAATGTTCATTGATCTGCTCCCCATTCATTATGAGCCACTACATGCAGAAATTGGAGGACTCTGCTACATTTTATTTTAAAATATTTTAGATGGAGAATGAATGTTAATTTTTTGTCAAAGATGATGCTTAGGAACTTGTGTTGTTCCACTACTGAAATTTCTGCTCTGTCCAATTTTAAAAAGGGACTGTTGTGCAATTTTCTAAATTTTCACAAATGTAGGCATTTGGTTTTCATTTTGGAAAAAGTAAAAAACATTTTCAGTGGCCCATTTGTGTATTTTATTGAGGCATTGTTGGAGTTTTTTTTTTTTTTTTTGTTAAGCATTTCCCCCCAAGCAAGGTGGGAAGCCACTAGGACGCAAGGGGTTACAGAAAATTTAGAGCAAGATCAGATAGGAGTGATAGAAGAAAGGATGAGGGTAGTGGATAGATCAAGGCAACTGGAGATGTCGATTGACATTGCACTTGAATAGCTGGAGATTATAGCTCACAAGGAAACAGGAGAAGGGAAGGGAGTTCCACAGGTGAGAGGTGCAAGACATGAAGCTATTAGAGTAGAAGAGACGGCTACATTTAGGAGTTTCGACAGTGAAGGGGTGAGAGCAGGATGCCAGCCTCATAGGGCGCTGGAACTCATGACGTCTGGGAACCAGCGAATGCAGCTCCTCGGAGCAATTTCCATGAAAGTATTTGTAGAACAGACAGAGGGAGGCGACGGTGTGTCTGTGAGAAAGTGACTGTAGACGAGACGCCAGGGCAGGGCCAACCACAGTTGTCTTTCTATGTTATTCATATGTCGAGATCTGTACATTATTTGGAACTCGTCAACATATAGGGAACATCTCACTCCTGGGCTTAGGAATTTAACTATGGAATTAATTTTTGCACAAAATAGGGTCACAGAAAGAATGTTTGCTTGTGGAGCCCCTTCTTGATGTTGCAGTTCTGATAGACTTGAAATCTTCAGTCTTCCAGGAAATTCGCTATGAATTGAGTCAGCCTTCCTTTTAAGCCCAGTTCATGCAGTCCTTCAAGATACCAAATTTCTATGTTGTGTTATACATCTTTTGTAATTCAAAAAAGAATTCTGTGAGATGTTCCTTCTTAATGTAGGCTTCCCTTACAAAGGTTTCTAGGTGTATTAAGTGATCTCTAGTGCTTCTTTTTTTTTCATAAAAGCACATTGGAAGTCACTGATCAAGCATTTACTTTACAGGTAGCAAGTCAACCTGTTGTTGACCATTCTCTCCATAGTTTTATATAGGCAACTGGTTAATGCTCTCAGTCTGTAGTTTTCAGTGTCTGTCATCCTTTCCAGGTTTTGGAATAGTGATGATGAATGACTGTCTCAACATTTCTGAGGAGTTGCCATTTGTCCAGGTTATATATTTTTAATAACAGTTATAATGATTTGTTGAGTAACTGTTTCATGAATTTGTAGTAGATATCATCTTGGCCCACCGCTGTATTGTGGGCTTCCTTTAAAGATTCATTTAGTTCCTCTAGAGTGAAAGGTTGGTTATATCACTCAGCATTATTTCATTTAATGTTTAGTTTTTGTTTTTCCGCTTTTTGTTTGAGCTTTAGAAATTGTTGGTAACCATTCTTGGCAAATTAATTTTTAGAAATTGTTTTGGCTAGTTGGTCAGCGATATAATTTTTGCTGATTATTTTAGAGTTATTTATCAAGAGGTATTTTATGGTGTTTGGTATTTGCTTGCTATTTTATTTATCATATTCTAGACAGATTTTATTTTTATAGCAGAACTGAGTCTGTTGACATAGTTTTTCCAGCATTCTTTTTTGGTTTCTTTAATTATTTTCCATGCTTTTGCTCGGAGTTGCTTAAATTGCAGCAAATTCGAGATTGTAAGTTGTTTGTTGAATTCCCTCAGAGCTGCTCTTCTTAGTCTGATGGCTTCTTTACATTTATCATTGAACAAAGGTCAGTTGCATTTTCTTGGTGCTGAATTTTTTGGAATGCATTTTTTTTTTGCTATAGAGATGAGAATTTTTGTGAAATGTTTTCTTTATGATTTTTCCTTCAAATGGTTTTTCAGAACATTGGATTTTAAATTCATCCCAGTTTGCTCCGCCTAATTTTCAACTGAAAGGATTTTTGTTATTATATTCTGAGTTTTGTAGGATGATTGGCAAGTGATCACTACAGCAGGTGTCTGCCAGTACCTTCCAAGAGAAATCCATATAAATTGATGGATCACATAGGGATAAATCTATTACTGACTAGCTGCCAGTAAATGGATTTATGTAAGTTTTTGTTTTATCATTATAAATGCATAAATCATTATTAATTATTGTTTCTAAGGTCCTTCCTTTTTGTCCTTACAACCCCATATAGTGCTGTGACAGTTAAAGTCCCCTAGTATTATAAAAGGAACAGGGAATTGCCTTATAATTTCAGGAATTTCAGCTTCATTTACTGGTTCATTTGGTGGTATATATACTGAGCAGATGTTTATTGATTTGTGTAAAGTCACTTTAACAGAAGTCACCTGTAAAGTTGTTAAATTTATTTTACTTTGAGGTACATCATTCCTAACTGGATGGATGGACCGCCTGATGCTCAAAGCCCAGTGTCATGTGGCTACTTGTATTGACGATATTCTTTTATATTCAGTTTGTTAGTTTGTTTAAGGAATGTTTCCTAAAGGCAAACAACTGCCGGTAACAGGTCTGTTATCAGTAGATGCAATTTGTTTATGGCTGCCTTTATTCCACAACAGTTCCATTGGATTATTTGATACATGACTGTGAAATGTTTTCAGGCTTTACCTTAGAATGTAATGTGGGATGTTGCAATTTAATTTTCCAATGTTTTGAGTTTGGAGGTTTTGGCTGTTTGTGGGTTCTGGCTTTTCACTTCCATTTCTTCTAGTTTGTCAAATCGATTTTGTGTAAGTATTTGATTACCATGAGTTTCAAAGTTTGGTTTGACTGGTTCTGTTCTTTAAGGAGCTAAGTTCTTAAGTATCTCTTTAATGGCTTTTGGTGGATGGATAGGAGATTGCTGTGACCTTTGCTTTGTAGAGAGTTTGTAACTTTTGGAGGAATGGTTTGTGTTTGAGCGGTAGATTTTTTATTTGTTTTTTCTTTATTATTTCAATCATTTCATTGGATTTATGTAGTGGTTCAATTTGCATTATTTCCTTGGAGTATATGTATTTTAGGTAGTTTTGAAATTTGGGCCCATTATTCAGTCCGAAGTGTACAAGCTTCGCAATGTCAGGTTGACGGGTATTCATTGTGATCATTTTTTTTTTGCATAACCTTGGCATAGAAAGGGCCTTTCATGTATCTTTCTACTATTTACTTTGCTTCTGTGAAGGAAATATTTCATTTATGTTTCACCTTGACTATCTCCTATTTTTCTTTTTCCAGAAGTTGCATGATTGTGAGTATACTGGATGGTTTTTTAGCACATCTTACTTCATAGTGACTCCTGCAGCTATCCCTATGATGTCCAAAACTTTGGTACTTGAAGCACCTTAGTGGAGCAAAAATATATTGTTCCACTGGCTCAATATTGTAGCTGACTTATTTTTTTTTTAGAGATTTGAGGTATGACAAAAGTAAGGATATACGTGTCTGTTAGCATGGTCTCTCCTTTTCTTTTTGTTGTGATTCTATAGTAATTGCTGACCTACTAGCTTCTTAAGGTAGATATGATTTCTTTAGGTGTGGCAAGAGACAACTTTCTGCTTCTAATAACTTCTTTAGAAGTGTTCAGTCTTTTATGGGGAAAGGCTTTTGAAGCTACGAAAAGTCTTCATCTTGATTATACTTTTAGCATGATTGCTATTTTCTACTTCTACTAGCAAATTGCTGTTTCCCAATTTCCTAACTGTTTTGAGGTTAATCCTACTGGGTAGTACTTTTTCAATTAAGAAAGGGAAAAAGTTTTGTTATAGGAGTTTCTAGGAACACAAGCACAAGAAATCTTGAAAAGCCAATACTAATTTATTTATCAGAATCAGATTTCGAAAGATATTTGTTTTTTTCTTTGATTATTCATAATTTTGATGTAGTAAAATTCACTGCCTGTGCATCCCACCCACCTTAAAGCCCAATATTGGGATATGTCAAGAGTGAAATCCAGTCGCCCTGATAGGTCAGGGATACACAAACCAGTATACTCATATTAGGGAGAGACTCTGAGTACCCATTAAATCATTTGTTGCACTTTCCAAATCTTAAGTGTTCAAACTGGAATGTTTACAGCTACATCTAAGTCTAGATCTCTTCAAAATAGCTGATCCTCAGTCATTGCCTTCTAATGCCAATAAATTGGATAGAGATGACATTTTAACCCAGTGTAATTTGGGGTATTATATTTTGTTATAAAGTACTCCATAAAGTAATACAGTTATAGGCACTAAGGCTTGCCATGATCAGCTGACTGATCAGATTGGGCCTCTCCAACCACCCGTTTAGTTCAAGTAAGAGCCAAAGTGGTGTAATGGGAATCAGAAGTTTCTAACTCTGATTCCTGAAGCCCTCAACCACCAGAATCCTGTTCCCAGACATTACAGGTCACCACCCACAGCAAACAAGTGGCCTCATTAGTGGAGTTTTACCCCTTTGCAGATGTGCAGTTGGTGTGTTCTGAAGCCCTGGCCAACTTGGCATTAATCAATTTTGGTAACTTTCCTTTCTTTGAGGCAAAACAAGTTCACTTATGCTGATTCCCAAAGAACAACTATTGCTGACATATCAAATACTTTTTGTAAACAATTGTTATCAACACCTGCCTACTTTGTGTTTTATTATCTATTGTGTTAAAGTTTATTTGCAATCTTGCGGTTTCAAATAAGAGGGTTTTAAACTGAGTAAAATTTTCTGAAAATGTTTGCATATATTATGACCCTCCTTTTCTGCCCTTAATTTTTGTTCATAATTTCTTGTATGTAATACAAGAAAATATGGTAGGTATGGAGACAAAAGTTGGTCAGTTTTTTTTTTCATGAGTGTAACCACTCACATCCCTATAAGCTTATTAAGATTATCTCTTCCTTATATTAAGACTTCTCTTTTCCTAGGCTGGCATGCCACCTGTAAATACACATGACACTCACCCAAGCTTTCCACAGACTGGTCAATGATTACCCCATGTTGCATTTCAACTCTCAATCTCGTTGGTGTGTACCAGAAGCTTGGGAAAGACCCACAGCTGCTCACAAGCTAACAAGACAAACACCACACTGAGAATACAAACCCTGTTTCTCATATTATAAAATAGTAGTTTTATTCTGGATGTCACTTGCTTGTCTGGGTGGGTATGTTGGTGATACTTGAGACAACTTCTGTTATGTTGGTCTAACAGCTCAGATCTTTCCCCAGACCAACTCATCATTCCAACATGGTAGATGGCAATATGAATGGATGGCACAGGAACCACACAACTGACATGTCTGTTTCCTTGCCAAAGGCAGACCAGAACTTTCCCCAATCGCAAGTATGACTGTTAATATAGACCAGCACCTGGATATACCCTATTTCTGGTTTTGTTGCCACTTGATCCCCAAAAATCCCACATCCACTCCTTTACTTCCAATTCCCCTTTGGTCAAAGTGGATGCTACTTAGAAGGCCGAACTTCAAAAGGAACCAACTGCTGGTCCATCAAACAGAAACACTTGAGATCAAGATAAAACCACCTATTCCTTTTCTCCATAGTATGACACTATCAAAATATAGATATGATACCATTTTGTATCTTTCCCTTCAGTTTTGATTATCTATGGGATCAGATACCAATGTCACTACATGAAAAGACAGTTTGCAGTGTTATCTTGAAACATTCCAAAGATAATTTCAGTTTTGTTCTCTTGCAATATTATTCAGAAAGAAACACTTATAAGTTTCTACTTACCAAAGGACAAGGCCAAGGATCTAAAATGTGACCCAGCTGGTTGTGGCTGGCATAGAATTTGGTAAGATTTTGGCAATGTGGCAAAACTTTTGGAAATTTCTGCAGTGTGTTGTAGGACAAGTTAAGGATTGAAAGATTTGAACAATTTCTTGGGACATCAGTACTGAAAACTACAAAGAGAGGAGGAGAAAGAATAATGAACAAATATTGAACAGAACTTGTCACAAATAGAAAGCAAATAATGAGACCAATATAAAATAGAACCTTTTTTAATTCCTTGACAAGGGTCGATAATAATAGTAACTAATTTTAACCCATGAAAATTTTATGGTTTTCCTATTTTAATAATTCTGAAGAAACTTAAATCTTAGGTTAATGATGAATATTTCATTATCAATAACAACAAACTACCCCTGACTGGCTGACTAACTGAATGAATACTGGGGGCATAACACTTAATGTCATGGATAATGAAATTGGTGAAATCAGTTCAAACTCCAAATGCAGCAGCAAAATCCATCCAATAAGCTTATGGGTTGATGCATTGAGTGAAAGAAGTTGCAGAAAGTGGTTTTCTTGTTTAAAAACTGGGAATATTTGTTTAGCAGACAAATCAAAGAAGAATCGTCGAATAGGATTCAATTCAGAGACTTTGGAAGCTGCTGTTATAACAAATCATGCCACCATGGATAAACTAGATATTTAATGTCCATGATAGTCTTATGCAAACTGAAAAGGATTGGAAAAGTTTCCTCAGTTGGGAAATGGGTCCTTCATAAACTGTCTCCAGAGAATCACCAATAACGTTTCGACTGTTGCAAGTCATTGCTTACACAACAACTTCAAGTGTATTCTTTTAGATGGGCTTGTCACTAGTGATTAGAAATGAATTCTATACCATAATGTTAAGTGTAGTCAAAGAAATACACCTGTTCAGTAACTGAGAGAAGAACTTCATCCAAAGATCTTGTTGAGTGTCTATTATGAACTGATAGACAATAATCATTGTCGATCTCTACTGCTAAAAATGTGATTATTTGAGAACAGGCTGGGCCATGTCCATCTTTAGTCAACAGAAACAGAATAATAATCCATCAAGATAATGCCTGCCCGCACGCTGAACAATTGACTAAAGATCTCTTAGAAGAACTTGATTGAAAAAATTTGCTTCATCCTTCATATTCTTCTAAATTTGCTCTTTCTGATTATCACTTAAGAGTTGCAGAATCATTTGGATGGACTAAGGTTGACATCAAGAGAAGTGGTTGAACACGACTTGGTTTCGTATTTTACATCAAAACTTTACATGGCACCTGTAAACTTGTTGACAGATGGAATGAAGTTCAAGAAAGTAATGGAGGCTATATTGTTGATTAAATATTTCTATAAGCATTAATATCTTCATTTTTTAATATATGCAATAAAATTGGACAGACCTTTTGTTCCAACTCGATATTAATACCATTGGGAAAGGTATAAAACTACTTTTCCCTCTAGCTAAATAGTAGAGCTGTTGAAGACCCTTTTTATTCTTTAGGGCAGTTGTTGCCCTTTTTATTTTGTAAAACAGTCCCTGTTGGGCATCAGGGTAGCAACTGAGTTCCATTCACTTGCTATTGAAGCCGTAGCAGCATTAATTAGAGCAGTTTCACTCCAATGCTCCACAAGAGTTCTTCAAGAATAAAGAAAAAAATGTGTTAAATATAATTCTAAACCTTTCATGCTAAATTCAGACTTTCTTTGATTTATTATAGTATTTAAATAATTATTTGTATTTTGACATTTTTCCCCCATCAGGCTTAATGAAAAGAAAAATTGTAGAAACACCAGAAAGTCCAATGGAACTGGTTACCATTTGTTTACATGTTCACTTGTCCATTCTTGTTTCCACTGAACATCGTGTTAAGATATCAGCACAGGGAATAGTGGATTCATGTCTTTCCAAGAGGACATAGTCTGAAGTGAACATTAAACAACTTCAGCTGAAATTCACTGGTTTTCTACACTGTTACACCATCCTAAACATCCTCCAGCAACTATGCTGCTGCTGCTTTTATATGCTATGTCCCTTCAAGATGTGGGTGATCACGGCTCTCCACAATTTCCTGTCCTTTGTAGCTCTTAAAAAAAAAAAAAAAATCACAATTTATATTAGGTAGGGAAAATTAAAGCACTTACAATAGTTTAATTCACTATGTTTCCAAGAGGCATGATAGAACTTGTCAAAGTTGATATAGGAGGTAACAAGTTTTTGTTGCTATTGTTTGGGCTGGTAAAGCAGTTTTATCAGAATAGTTTACTCAACTGTTTATGCTCTTATTCATCAGTTGATATTTGGTCACAATACTGGCAATGAGATAGAGCCCTAGGGGAACTGTTTTCATACCTTTCACAAGGGCATTAGTGCAAAGTGAACATAAAAAAAAAACATTGGCTAAAATTCAAACTTGGTTTCTGTTCTTTTTTTATACTGGTAATCATTATGCCAACCCTTACCATAATGGAAATAATTTGTAAGGTATATAATGAAAATGTATATAATCATTATTAGTTAGTTTTTCTTTCATCTTATTTTTGTTGCTTTTTTTATTACAATGCTCTAATTGTTTGATTATTTATATTCTTTGACTTCAGCAAGCAGCATGTATTGGAAGTAAAAAAAATAAGCTTCCAACAAGATTTGAACTCACATCCTCTATCCTTGAGAGCCTGACAAGGATAATGCCTTACTGATTAAGTTATGACAAACAATTAGAAGACATAATTCAAATTTAGTCATCGCATTACATTCTTGATTATCTCGTTAAAATACTAATAAAAAATAATAATTGGAAATGCTTCATCTAAGAAATGCAAACAACTTAAGACTATTTCATTTTATTACTACCTGGTGTAAATAAGCAATAGAAATAAGATGAAAGAAATGCTAGTCGAAAATTAAAAATAATTGATAATGTTTCATCTTAGAAACTCAAACAACTTAAGACCATTACATCTTATTACTACTTAGTGTAAATAAGCAAGTGAAATAAGATGAAAGAATTACAAGTCAAAAATTAATAATAATTGACAATGCTTAAGAAATTTAGACAACTTAAGACAATTTTAAACAGTACTTATTTTGTCTTCCAGCCTACACACTCAAGAAAACTTAAGAAAATATGTCCTCCAGCAGGATTTGAAACTGCATCCCCTTTTAATCTGGCATGCTTTGAGAGCTCAGCTATAAAGAGCTTCACAAACAATAAAATTTCTGTTTTCCCTTTAAAGCACATATATTTGTTCAGATTTTTCTCAAAACACACATCTGCTCAGTTTTGTATACAAAACATAAACAAAGCAAATTCTAAGTATTAATGGATTTTATCTTTCCAACATATTTTTACTTCTTCAAATGCTATTTTTAGTGAATACTCATATTTGAGTAGATGCTTAATTTATTTTAAACAGGATTTATTTCTTCTACCGGCCTGCATACTTCTGGAAACTTAAAGGAAATGTGCCCTTCACAGGCTGGCAGACAAAAATAAATTAAAAGAGATAATTCACAGAATTGATCTGGCGAGGCATCCATTTACAAAAACAATCTCTTGATTATTTAAAAGAGATAAACAAGTTACAGAACTGATCTAATGAAGGGTTTAAAAGAGAGAATTCAATTTGAAAAAAAATTGTCTGGTTGAGGTGTTAAGTAGAAGCAAAGAGTAAAAAAGTTGCTTATTACATCTTCCCATTGCATGGAAAGGTTCCTCGTCTTCAGTGAGAAATACAAGTTGGTTGTTAGTGACATAAATCTCTTTCAGGGAAGGAATTTGGAAAACTTCAGAGCATAACATTTTCAGTTTGTTGTGAGACAAGATTAAGATTTGCAAGCTGAAAAAGAAAAAAAAAAAAATCAAAAACATAAAAGAGATATTCCAAAAAGAAGGAAGAAAGAATCCATCACACATACATATAACCAGATCTGGGCACCAAACTGTAACAAGGTAACTTGTTTGTTAAGGAAGTGTATTTTATATTTCTGGTTTTTGGTGGTAGCAAATAGAACAGAAAAATTTATAAGTTTGAATCTTTTGGTGAAGTCAAATTTTCCCAAGAAATTCGATTGTGAAAACATCTATAGTTCAAAGGACTGCAGATTTTGACAGGTGACATTCGTTTTGTCTATGTTGACCTAAAGGCTTATCAGATGAATATGTAAGGTTGTTATTTTCAATGCAAATGACCTTGATGGTTGGCGATATCTAAAATCTGGATAAGTTAAAAAACCAGAGGAAATGACCCTTTTTGACCCCTCTTCTGATCAAAGGATGTTCAGAAAACGCACGGGTAGATGGGTTCTTATATATACAGCATTTTGGTAAATGGCAAAGAGGCAGGCAAGGGACAGCCAAGAGACAGCCAGGAGAGTCAAGCAGGGACACATCAGAAATTGGCTGATCAACACATGCAATTCACACCCACCTGAAATTAACTCAATGTTCAATTCTCTGATAAAAGTTTGAGAATACACACTTTGGTTTCAAGTCATTACCCCATCCAGAGGTGTTAGGCTATATCAAACTATCTTTATTTATGTTGTAACCTAAAAAGGGTTACTGAATGAGGAATAACCAAAATGGAGGTTGGAAATGAAATGGTAATCTTTATAACATCAACAAAATACAATACTCACTAGCAGTGTGAAGTAGGTAAACCACTGATACTGGTGGACTAGTTAGACAGCAATTTTACCCACGATGTACAATAGTGTCCAACGTATTTATGAGGATTGGAACATACCCATTAGTGTTCATAGATATGGTATATAACAATTTACTATTATTAAAACTATCATTTTCAACCCAGTTTAGGCCTTCTTCTGACAAGAGCATGGCTTTTTCTACAGCCCAGTCATCAAGAAAATACCACGGCTTACTGAGTCAAAAGGAAGGGCACCCCCCCTTTTTCTTGTCAATAAAAAACAACTTTTACCAGCAATTCTAGACAAATGATAACCTAACTGACACCAACTCCTTGGTCAGTTTAAAACCGTATGTAACCAACCCCACAGCCATTCCAAGGTGAAGATATCTACGAGAGATAAAGTCTGAATTGTATGGCTGCACATCCTCAGGGAAAAGACAGAGTTGCATTACAAAACCATTAATCTGTTAATCATTGATTAACAAAGTTGTCATTTTTGTTAGTAATTTGACTTAAGTAGAGTTTGAGAATCATCACAGGTGATCATTGTTAATCAAAAACTTAAATTCATTAACCGTCAATTCATTAACCAAAAAATTAACTGTTGATCAGTTAGTGCTTTAAAAATATAACAAATTATCGATAAACCATTAATGTTAAATTCTGACCCTGTTCCTGCTGATATTTAGTGGCACAAGCAGTTTTAACTTTGATGGCGTCAACAGATTCAAGTTTTTGAGATGCCATGATGACATTCAAAGTTGGCTTGGCAGTTGAATCGTTGGTGAAAATGTTAACTTTGGTAATTAAAGCAATTAACAGATTAACTGTTTGGTGCCCAGATCTGCATATAACAATAATAATATACTGTCTAAGTAGTCCACAACTAGCAGTGGTTTACCTACTTCACACCACTGGTGAGTATTATATTTTGTTGATGTTATAAAGATTACCATTTCATTTCCAACCTCTGTTTTGGTTATCCCTCATTCAGTAACCCTATGTATATATATATATATATATATATATATATATATATATATATATATATATATGTATGTATGTATGTACGTATGTATGTGTATGTATATGTGTGTATGTGGATAGATAGATAGATAGATAGATATTGACTTGGCATAGCGTTATATACCGTACCTATGAACACTAATGGGTATATCCCAATCCTCATAAATACGATGGACACTATTGTAAGTAAGGGTAATATGCTGTCTAAATAGTCCACCACTAGCAGTGGTTTACCTACTTCATGCCACTGGCGAGTACTGTATTTTGTTGATGTTATAAAGATTACCATTTCATTTCCAACCTCCATTTTGGTTATTCCTCATTCAGTAACCCTTTCTAGGTTACAACAGATAAAAGAATAACTGATTCTCAGTTTGTTCAGAAGTGGGCTGAAAAGTTCATAGGCTGACTATGAAGGAGTGATGCTAGAGCTGTGAAATCTTACATACATATACATTTCCTATTTGTCCTTTATCATCCATATTTGATCAGCATTTGATGTTTAACTCATATATAAGTATGTAGGCACTGTGATTGTGGTTTACATGTGCTTGTAGCATTTAATGGACACACATACACACACAATTTCACTAAGTTTGACATTCTTATTACTAAATAAGACACTAGAATAATACATTGCTCTACCATTCAGCCTGGACAACACCTACCCTGGTCTGAGCAATAAAAATAAAGTGTGAAACTAAAAATATTAGGTAATTATAAGAAATTATTCAACAGAAATTATTTAGTCATAAAAAGAATTATCTTAATTTCTTTAAAAATTTTGCAGAAATAGTCTTGGTCTTTCATTTAGTTAAAATATACATGTACACATGCAAAATTATGTATACAATTTGAAATCTGTATCATGAAGGCTAATTTCTCTGTTTGGCAACAATGCCTGGATAACAGGAAAATAATATGAACCAAAATGTGCTGTTTTTGAAGTCATTTTTATCACTCCTGTATTTAAACTGAATATATTTTCTAATAAATTCAGTTTTTTTTTTTTAATGGACAAGAAACAAGGTTTAAAAGAAACTTATAAAATGATGGGGCAAATGTGCTGATCTGCTAGGAGAATAGGAGAATATGTAGAATGGCCATGTACATTTCATAGTTCATTTTTCTTGGGAGGCTGAAAACTTTTCAGCACATCTGATGTGTAAGATATATGCAAAAATTTCCAGTGTTTTTGTTAGAAACTGTTTTCTATTTTATTACTTCAAATGTTTTTTTTTCTTGCACATTTGAGAAATAAATACTTTTTCTTAAAAACACAACATTCTACTCAAATACAGGTATCCACTAAAAAAATAACACTTGAAGTAATAAAAATATGCCAGATTAAGAATAAAAATTCATGAATTCTTTAGGAATTGCTCTGTTTATGTTTCAGATACAAAACTGAGTAGATATGGCTTTGAAGAAAAATTTACACAAGGAGACATTACTTTAAGGTAAATAGAAGCTTACTTGTTTGCTTGGCTATGAAGCTATTTACAGCCAATCAAGCAAGTAAGCAAATGTTGCAGCAAATCTCAGTGGAAAGTTGTGAGAGATACAATTAAAGTGAAAAAGCAAATAATAGTAAATTATGAAAGTGGAATGCATGTCTTTGATCTTGCATTGAATTTTTTAATGCTGAAATTAACCATATGCCCATTACTGAAGAATAAATATGTCATCAAAGCAGCAGATTGTTTTTTTCAGTTTTTGAATGACTTCTTGGAATGAATTAAGATCAAGAATCAAGTTTCTACTATATACACCCACATATATAATTAACAATAAATATACATTTTTTTTTCCTCGCCAATAGCACAGCATGATTCAACTGTTAGTTGCTGATTGAAAACTGAAAGTTGCATAATCTAAATATTGATATTTATATCATACTGTAATGATAGTGGATCAGTCCATTATTTGTTTACGGGGGAGGGGAATAATAAAATAAAATAATAATTATATATATAATGATCCGACGCATCTTCACAAATGATGACTGCCTAATCATGTTCGCTCCTCCCCACCTCACACCTCTCTCATGCATGACGCTGAAGTTGACTAGCCAGGCCAGCTGCAGGCTTGCATGACTTGTTATACAAGTGACAGACAAACAATGTGTTTGCCTGTGCCTGATTACTGTGCATCACCATGTGCCTTTTCAGTCCAGAGCTGGTTTTGCATATCTTGTCATACAGCGTGCAGGCTGTGACAGTCTGTGTCTGGGGAATGTCAAGGGTGACTTTATGTGTCTTCACATAATTTACCCAGCCAGCCTTTAAAAGAAGTATGCACTGACAGAAATCACATGTCCAGCCCTTGATACCTTCGTTGAGTCCATGATTATCACCCGTTCAAAGTCGCCGCTTCAGCTGTTTGTGTTCCAGATGATATTCTTCGAAGAGTTGACACCCATCTCTTATTTGACCTTTCTATCTAGAACCATCTCTTTCCAATTGTTGAAGTCAAATGCCAACCTAAAAACCTGGCATTTGTCCTCAGCACAAACCTAGGAAAAGATACAAGGACTGGTTTTCCGATACTCACACACTATAAAACACTTATTTTGGGAGTCGACTATCCTTCATTTGAATTATGTGTACTGTCGATTGCATTTGGGAAGATATTACAAGAATCTCTATGCTTAGGCAATTGGCTCTGACTAGAACATCAGTATCAGGAGTCATGCTTTCCCATTTCACATTCAATATGTGTCTCAGGCATTTCTGCTGGAAACACTCAAGTACTTTTTTATTTTTTCTGAGTAGTGTCCAGGTTTTGAAGGTGCCAGAAGAGCTGTCAGAACACAAGCTCTATCCATACATACCTTGGTACGGTTGGTAATGTCACAAGCTGGCCATACTCTACTTTCCAAAGACTGCAAAGGCTTTCTGGATGTGTAGATATATTTCAAAATCCAATGAGCCATCTTTTGTAATTGTGCTCCCAAGGCAAATGAACTTCTCAACTACCCTTAATCTTGTTCCATGAAAATTATATATATATATATATATATATATACACACACACACCTCCAAATACAAACATAAATGTAATTTAAATTCATATGTACACATCTAATATGTAGTTTCCAATATAATACATATGTACAAATAAATATCATTTACATATCCACATACATAATATAATAATAATAATAATATAACACGAAGTCTTGAGTCTTTGCTTACATATTAGGAAATTCCTCTTAAGCACATGTGGCTGGATATAATATATTTCAAATAACCCCCTCTCCCACCGATACATTTATAATACCCCTGCTTTTCTTCTCTTCACCTTCTTCTCCTTTCTTCTTCACATCCTCAACCTTCCTTTCTATTACACCCAACGTTGTGCATTTGTTTATTTATTTTTTAAAAATAATATAGCGTTCATTAATTTAAAAAAAAATAAAAAATAAAAATAAAAATAAAGCATTAAGAGGTCATTTGATAAAAATCACCTGAAGATGCCATAAGGTTGAAACCAAGGTAGCAGATTCAACTGGCCTTCTGATTTTTAAAGTTAAAATCTCTACATGTTATTTTTACTTTTATTTTATTTTTTTCACACGTGTATTGAGCACTTTTTAATACTACAGTTTCCTGGTCTGATTAACTCTGACCATTAACCTTTTATGTATTATACAAATATAATATATACATCCACATAGCTATACAAGGGTACATACAAATATATATTTACAATATCTATCTACATATTAGCATGTTCACTATTGTATTCATACAAAAAATTTAAATACATACACAAATAAACATACATTTGTTACATGTTGGAAATTGTAACAAAGAAAAAAAAAATGATTTACACAGAGCTAAATCACAAACAAATATTTAATTTGCAAAAACACAACATAAAATATATACAAGATATACAATTGTGGCTTACAAAAACAGAAAACAGAATTTACGGGTGAAGTGTTACGAGAGAGAAGGAAGAGGAGTCAAGTCTTATTACCACTTTAGGGCTAGCAAAGTAATCTAAGTGCTAATAACTGGAAATCCATAAATGTGAGTATATATTGAATAATTGGTAGTTTGGTCAATGAAAATAGTCAAAACTCTATTGACCAGATTTGTTCCATGTGGTTCTCTTTGGGGGTTTTTGTTGGTTGGCAACTTTTCATAGAGATTCTTTCGGCTGGATATAATAATCCTTAAATCAAAAAAGCCAGAGTTGATACTGGTAGAAATTTCCTTTCACCAACTGACAACCCTTTTCCAAAAACCTATTTTTAAAGGTGCTAGCACCTAATTAGCATATTTCTAGATGTTTCTCGAATCATCTAGATTTTTCTCGAATATACTAGAATGATCTAGAATCTTCCAAACATTCTAATTTCTCTATTTTACAACTACTTCATAAATGAAAACTTTTTTGTATTAACAAGTAGCATCCTTGTAACACATTGCAATTATTAATATAAATTTTAGCTCTGAAAGGAACATATTTATTGAGAATAACAAGATCCAACTGAAATTTGGGGATGAATTCCTCCCATGGAATAAACTAGTAAAAGCTGGTCAAAGTTCACAGAAAGATTACTCAATAAATAAATAAAATAAAAATCAATTGCTTACCTTTCACATAAGATACCACTTGTAGGGCCTGAGAATTTCGATAGGCAGTTACTTGATACATTTAATGTGATCAAGTTTGGCATTTCCCATGGTAGACACTGAGGGAGGTCACTGAGTTTATTGTAGGAAATGTTTAACACTGTAATATTTGTTTTAATTTGTTGCATCCAGTTATTTAAAAGTAGAGGCAAATGAAAATGGAGCCAATTAATTTCCAGCTAGAGAGAGAGAAAAAAATTAAATAGGCTTCAGAATTTTAATAATCCAAGTGTTTCTCAATCAAACAGATTTAGATATAGACTCAAAATTCAAACTTCAAAAATGAAAGGTAATCAAGCTAGTTAGATTAAAAATACACTTTTACAGGTGTAATTTGGGAAAAACAAAAAAGTACGTCTATCAGGAACTGTGACGCAAGGCAAATGGCTAAGGAAACAGGTGGTGTCGGGTGGGGAATGAAAAACTTAGCAGTAGTGGTGGCAGCTAGTAAGCAGAAATTGCAAACGGAAGGGAACCCACCTTGCTGGTTTTGAGATTATGTGATATAAACGCAATGAGGGATGGAGGAGGGTGTAAATTGAAGTAAAAAAAAAAAAATCTTACCTATCAGCAAGGCAAATTGGCAAGGAAACTGAGAAGGGGAAGATATATAGAGAGGGATTAAATATCTAGCAATAGCAAACATGTCTTGGAGGGTGTGGGAAGATTAAATAAAATCAATAAACAAAATAATAAAGAACAAAAAAAAAAAAAGAAAAGAAAAAAGAAATATATTTTCCCATGATGGAACTGAAAATGGTTTTTAGTCATCGACACAACTTCATAACGTCACTTCCAGAAAGGACAGAGCCTTTCTCTTATCACTTTCCAAAGCAGAACCTTTGGATGTGTTTTGCAGCTACACTCATGAAGTGAGTAATTTGGTCGTTCCATCTCAGTGCAAGGCTGACTTGAGCTCGACCACTTTAACTATTCTTATCCTTATTTACCTTAATGTATGTCTGGACCAGAAGAAGAAAACACACATACCCAAGAGACATTGAGAACTTTGTTTTTCTACTGCTTCCATGATAAAAAAAAGAAAGTTTGTGGTAGAAACCCAAGTTTTTGTTGCTTCTACATTAATTGTTTATATGTGAACATGCACACACCTACAATACACCAATACACGACCTTTAAATTCCATAAGGGCAATGAGGGATTGTGGGTAGGGTGGTGATTATAAAAGACAGGGAGGGAGATTTTTTGAGATCATAATATATTTTTTAATTTGTTGATGTGTATTCACCCTCAAGGAAGTAAGTGGAGGAAACTCAGAACATAAAGCAGCAGATGACATACATGTAGGTGGTGACAGACAATAAGATGTAAATTTCTTTTTGCTTTCACTAAGAATTACGTTAAAAGAAACTTAGATGAGTCAAAGTTTTACTTTTCTGCCCTTGAAGAAGAAACTATTTCAGCAGACAAATATGAACAATATGAAAAAAAAAACAAACTACAGCTGAACAATTATATGGTCAACCAATTTACTAGCAAAGGTGATGTAATTATACAGTTGAAAAAATAAGGCAAGTCACCAAGTTAAAAAAAATATCACTAATGTGACCAACTTCATCCTACTGTCTTTTAATGGAATGCATTGGCACTCTACTGCGAGATGTGTGTCAAAGAACAACTAGATGCTGATATGATTGAAATCAGGCTCAAGCAAGAGTTCCCTGAAGGTGCAGCCCCTGCCTACATGAAGCTAGTGGGTATTAGGTGCACCAGAGAGTCCAGATACATGTATGCCAATAGGAACAGACAGCTGGCAGATTTGGCAAGTTTCATGGAGAGGGACTCAAAGAATTGTGGGAGCTGGACTCAAGAAAGACAAAAGGTGCAGAATACTTCACAAATTGGGAAATCTCCTAGGCAAACTGTCCTCAGTAAAGCAAATATTTTAAACCATCAAAATTGGGCCAAGAAATACATGAAAATTGAATAACTTGCACATATGACACTTGATGAATCTGATAGATGGGCCAAAGATTGGATTTTATCTGGTGTAGATGTGCCTGTGGACAAAAGACAGCAAGGAAATGGCAGTGTGAAGATATAGGCTGGAATTGTCGACCAAACCATTATTAGACTATTCAAAGTCGAAGTAGTTAAACTGAACAGTGCTGCTAACTATTGTGATGTCATGGACAACTTTTTTTAAATGATACAAGTCCCAGCCTCACAGTTTCAAAGTAAAGTGTGTATTTATACCAAACAATTCTCCTGTTCATGTATCTAAGGATATCTGTGAATTTTTTGAGCATAAAAGTTTTAAAAGGAGAGAAGACAATAGAATGACCAGCATAAAATTTCAATTTGAATCCAATCAAAAATCTATGGTCAATTATGAAGAAGGAATTATATAAATGTGGCAAACAATATAACAATAAAGCAGACCTATGGGAAGTAATTAAAACTAACAAGCTGAAGTAAAACCTGCTGAAGTAAAAATATTAACAAAACAATGAATAATAGATTGCTTGCTGTTATTGAGAAGTGTCACTATATTAAGAAGTAAATGCTTCAAAGACTTGAATGAGTTTGTTATTTATTCTAAATGTTGGAATCTGACTCCAGAAAAAAATATTTATGTATGGCCAGTTGCATATTGCATGCTCAAGAGTAAGAAATCTTGACTTTATTCTTTGCTGTTAAAAATGAAAAGAAAAAATTTTCTTAAATATTGTTTACCATGAAATCCTATAAAATTAAAGAAATTATTAAAGCATGAAGTAGGGTTTTGTCATATTTTTCCAAACAAATCAGCTTATTCAAATTTCATTGATTGCTTTGCAAAATGGAATGAAACAGTTTGTAAATCTTGACAAAAAAAATGTTAACTTCAACAATACTAAATACTGTGAGAATTTCTAATCAATAAAATTTAACTTACCATATTTTTCCAAACAAGATGTATCAGTGTATAAGACACATTCTTATTTTTGAAGACAAAGTTTTAGAAAATAAACAACAGTCTTATCTTTAAAATTTAATACTTTAAAAAATGAGTAGATATTTTTCTAAACTCAAAAGATCAAAATAAGAAAATACCATAAAAATGAAGTTTTACTGTTCTTTTGTTTAGTTCAAAACTTACAAATTCTTATTGCTTCCAATATTACTTGTAAAGAAATCAAACATTCATAATCAGATCCATTCATTATGATAAAAAAGAATCTGTCTATATTTCTGAGATGAGGTATTATGTACATTATTTACATTATTCGTCCGTTGTATGCTCCAGCCTTATTCAGGTGGTTGGAATTTTGAACTGAACCATTTGGGGTAGACTGTTCTAGTTCCACGTGCCATGTTTGATGGCACGTGGAATGCCTTTATCCACTGTGCCATGTGTCCTTGAGGCCACATGGCACAGTGGATAAAGGCATTGGTTAGATCCAGTGACAGGACCCAAAGAGTGTGAGTTCAATACCTGGTTAAAGCAGTGGAGAACTTTCAGAGGGAAATTAGCAAGAGATAACTGATAACCGACATCCAAACATGGCATGTGGAACTAGAACAGTCTACCCCAAAGGGTTCAGTTTGAAATTCCAACCACCTGAAGAAGGCCAGAGCGTACAACGGACGAAACGTTGTGATAAATATGGCGAAAAAGATGAGGACAATAGTCCGAATAATGTAAATAATACAAAAAAGAATGTTATTCTTGGTCTCATCCATTATATTACTGATACCACATTTTTGAAATGACTGAATCACTACATCACTTATTTTTCCCCATGAATTCTTCACCCATATGCACACCTGAGCAAGCATCAGTAATTTCCTTTATCCAGTTTTCAATCTTATAATTCAGCCTTTATGTTTTATAAACAAATAACACCATGATGGATGATCAGCAAGATCTTTTGAACTATTATCTCATGAAATCCTCTGATTTAAAAATTATATGTAAAAGAAGATAGTCCTTTCCTCAGCTTATCCACAAGGATAAGAAAATGTCTTATACACCAAAAAACACAGTAATTTTTAATAAAATTTTTCTTCTAGGAAATGCTACATTACTTTCTGAATAACCTAATATAAAGAAATTATTCCTACAATTTACAAATAAATAAGTAAATAAAAACTCAGATATAAGTAGTTAGTGGTTTTAATGATGTTATTGGTGTTGATAACATACCTGTGGATCACTGGTATCATAGTCCATCAGTAAAAATCTTTGTACAACATCTGAAAATTTTCTGCAGATTTGTTCAGTCAAAGGAAATCCTTCATCAATCAAATATTTAATTACATCCATGTGTTTTGCTGTAAATAAAATCATAGGGATAAAAATTATTAAATCTGGCTCAATTGTCTTGCAAGGTTGGGACCCCCCCCACAAACACTACTTTTATCTTCAATGCTCATTACCATAAGCTACAATTTTTTTTTCCTCAAACAGTCACTTCTATCTTGCCAATCTCCATAATATGATTTGATCAAATGACTTTATTTTTATTGGGTGTGCAGTGAAGAAAATGGAGACTTACCTTGTCAAAACAAGTGACAGCATGTTCTCTATATAAAGCAAGAGGTCATGCAAACCTTTTTTTTTGCCAGTTGATAATGATTGGCAAAAAAATGAAGGTTTGCATGACCTTTTCCTTTATACTGAGAACATCATGCAAATTTTCTGTTCCAACTCAAATAATCATTGACTTCCCAACTTACATATAAGCCTTGTGCCCCAAACCATGGGTAGGTTGTTTTTTTTCTTGTTCACGGCAATGTGTGAAGGACAGTTGTCTAACTTACAGATTTGTGGCTTTTGACCAACAGACTTTTCCAGAATTCTTCAACTACAGAGTGAAAGAGCAGCACACCAATGTAATGATGTTGGGGTACTTGCTTTGCTTTGTATTACATTAATTTGCCCTGTTTTTATTATTATTATTATTATTGAAGATTTTGTCTATGTTGTGGTACGATCCACCTAATTTACATAGTGGAGTACCGACCATATAAATATGGTTGGTACCGGGAAGATGAAGGGAAGTAACAAGAGATCCAATCCAGAGACTCTGCCCGACTGCGATTAAGTCAACCCATTCTACAGGAACAGTCTTCCCAAGAATATACCAAAACTAACTGTAAATATTGTGTACCTTTTCCTTGTTTCAAGACATTTTGTTTACGTACATTTTGTGTTGTATTATTATTATTCCATGCTTATCCAAGCTTCAACAGTCTATTATGCTTAATCATGCCTATTTCTTCAACAGACACAAGATCTCTAACTTTACAAGAAGATAAGGAAAAAATTTTGGAAATACTGTCTCTTACTGAAGCTTTTGGTTGTGCTTACCATTAAAGGCAACATATAATGGATTGAATTGATGTTCTTCCCCAACTGGTTTCTCACCAATACACGGGTCATTGGATGGAAGCACCTGAAACTCAAACCAGAACTTCACAGCATCCAAATGGCCACCCATGCAGGCTACCAACAAGAGTGTTTTACGAACACTCTTTCTGATTAAATCTGTCAAATAACAAAGTCATATAGATAAACATATATTCAAATACAACATATTTTTAAAGAGAGGTGATTCATAAAATTTTAAAAAAAAAACTTACCAAACATGGATAAACACATTTATTTTTAATCCAAAATTTTTATTACTTCAAAACATTATTATAGTAGATATTCTGTATTTAAAATAGATACCTCATTTTTATTTATTAAACTGCGTATTATATTTATCAACCTGCACATTTGAGAAATCTCTGAATAGAAAAAAAAATGGCACTCCACAGGCAGGGATTGAACCTGCATCTCTCTTTGTAAGGAGGGGACCACAGTTTAATCCAGTGTGCTTTACCGCTAGGCCACAGAGAACAATATAGCCAGTAAGATTCTATTTTTTCCCTTTTTAAGGAAACACATACTCTTCACCCAGATTATTTTCTTGCAAGCGTCATATCTGCATAGTTTCTGTGGCAAATGTACATCATTACAAACACAAAAGAGGCCCCAGATCGCATGCAGACATATCTGTCAACACCAGCTACATCTGGGTTTTCCCCCATTAGCAGCAGTACAGAAGACAGATATGGTCTTCCCCAACTGGTTTCTCACCAATACACGAGTTATTGGATGGAAGCACCTGAAACTCAAACCAGAACTTCACAGCATCCAAGACCTCCTGTCAATAAAAGCAAGGGAAAACCAGCAGTGAGCAATGAGCAAGACTGTTTTGTGAAGTCAGTTCCTAAAGTTGCTGTGCCTTCTCATTTCCGTTTTCTGTCTATTACACACTCCCTACCGTAGCAGCTGGAAGAGCTTTCATTTAGGTGTTTCCTATGACCTGAATACACCCTTTCAACAAAATAATTTCTAGAGAATTAATGGGTTCATTTTTAATACAACATTTTTATTACTTCAAATGTTATTTTAGTGGATACTTTGTATTTGAAATAGACACACTGTTTTTATTTATCAGTGGTTTTTGCTACATAGGGTTGCTGGGTGTCAGGGGGTGGGGGGCATATTTTTCTTTACTAAAATAAAAGTAATATTCACTGTTTAATAAATAAAAATGAGGCATCTATTTCAAATACGAGTATCCACTATAATAACATTTGAAGTAACAAAGACCTGAATATTAATCATGCTCCCTTAATCATGGCTCTCTACAGCTTCCTGTCTTTTTTCAAACTCTTAGTAATGTTTGGGTCTTTTTATTTTTTTTTTTTTACTCTCCTCCAACTCTATTCTTCCATCCATTTATACAAGCTCGTTAGGTAGGTCCTGTGAGTGTCAGATTTTCCAAACCTTCTTTTCTCATTATGCATTCCAGAAATTTCAATAGTATCTCTGGATTCTAAAATGCTGGAAAATTGACATTGTAGAGATCGCTAGTTGCTTGTCCACTCAACATGTGTCAACATCATTATCCTCATCTGAATCAGTCAGTTTGTCACTATTAATATCAGAAATTTCAATGTCCGATATCGTCTAGTTTTTCCATTTCCTCCTTGGATTCTAGAATAACCAGGGCCAGTACATCCAGCCTTCAAAGATTTGATCACCAGCCAAGAGACACCTCTCAAGTGACCATCAAAACATGCTAAATAGAGGAAAAACCCTCTAGACAGAATGCTCTCATAGTCATGAGAAGAAAACCGAATCACATGTACACAACAAACATTCACCCCGAGGCACTGAAGGTCACAAGAGAGCCTCGCCCTGCAAGACTGACCTTAGGTCTCAGGCATTCATGCTAGCTAACCAGAGAGACATTATCAGACTGATTAGGGTTGCTTTTCTGCATTGAATGTGGCCAGGGTGAGAAAACCAACAGCCTGTCTCATTGATCCAGTGGCCATATCAATCTTGATGGTATCATCATGAGACGGGCTGCCAATGTCCCCAGGATATGTTAACTTTAGAGCTCTATACAGGGATGGGTAAACAAAAATGGGTAGCCTCCCTGTACAATGTTTCTTCATGTGTGCATCAAGCATGTAGGCCGCTGGGGTCACCAATTTCAAAGATGAGTTGGCCTCCTCAATCATGCGCCAAATCTCCTGCATACCCTGGCCGGATCACACAACAGTAAGTAGCCTTTTTGCCAATTTGAAATTCTTAGGCACTTCAATATCTTTCCCACTAATGTGCCAAAAGTCCCACAATACTTTTAATGGTTTCAGGTTTATCATCTGCCCAAAAACCCTCTCCACTTGTTCCCAGGATACACAGCAGATGTCTTCCCCTGCGAGATATGGCAGTTCGATCTTTTTCTTTCTTTTTTTCAATATGACTTCTGCTTCCAGACTTCTGTTCCTCTTTTTTTTTGTGGTGATTGTGAAGGAGTAGGCATAGGTATGTTTTTTGGTGTGTACGTGGGTGTGTATGGCCAGAAGTAATTTTTAAAAGGGAAAGGGTGAGATAATGGACTGTCACTTACAGTTATTTGCTTGGATGGTGTGCTTGTCAGTGATTTGGGCGGAGGTGGTTCAACAAAGGGGAAGACGGGGCAGAGGATGAGGGGCGCAGTGCTCCCAGCAATTTTTGTTTTTAAGCCTGCTTTTCATCCAACTCTTTAACTTTCTTAAGTCCAGTATTTTCTGCTAGCTTGGTTCGTTCAATTTCTGTATGTCAGATGCTGTTTTTTCATACGATACTGGGGTATCGCCCTTAGAGATGGTAGAGGGAATGGGACTGTAGGTGTTGTTATCCCTGGGGTCATGCTGGGACTAAGGCCCCACTGTTCAGTTCTTCTCTCTGCTCCTACCAACAACACGCCATTTCCCTTCTTCCTTCTCCAACTTGCGAAAGACGTTGGTTTTTGAAGGAATGTGGGCAAAGACCCAACCAAGGGATTGTCCTCACTGGTCCGTGTCGCAGGTAGACCCATTACAGGCAGGTTTAACAATATCGGCCAGAGGAGGATTCTGGTTGCCAGCAGCCAGAATTCCAGGGTCCTTCTTCCCTGGACAGGAGGAGGAGAGGTGACCAGTCTCTCCACCCCTCCAACAAGTAGATTTTCAGCTAGTCACAATGACTGGCATTTTCCAGCTGCAAAAATCCAAACAGTTGGGAATGGAGACAAAGGTCAAATGATCGAGCATAATATCAAAGCTCCATCCCCCGTTCAGGTTGTCAGAAAGTGCACCTAAAATTTGGCCGAGCTGCATAAAGAATACAGACAGGTGCTCTCCAATCACCTGAGGAGGGACCTCAAACACATCCAGACTGGCCCTTCACATATTCCATTCTTAGAATGAGGTCCTTGGTAATTAATTCTTTTTTTCCATCTCTAGGCAGTGGACAGCAGTACGGCCCACATGGAGAAACCTGTTCCTTTGATTAATCTTTGGGGTTTAATCCCCAGGAACATGATTGACTTTATCACAGTGTCTTTCGTGAAGTGACATATTTTGTGCAAATGCTTGTCCACCATGAAGACTAACACCATTCCCTTTTCAAACACCTTCAATTCTTGGATGTCTTCTAAGAGCCCATCTTCTTTTACAAAATATATGTAGCCCTTAGCCTTTTCCAAGAGTTCTACGATGTTCACAACAACTCAGAGGGGACTTCAGTAAGAGGGCGATTCTTCAGCTGTCATCTTGTGCCTCCTTTGGCACATTCGTCATTAGATTTGCTTGCAACCAGCATATTCTCTTTATTTCCAATGCAAGCACATTTAGCTTTTCTACTGGATTTTTAGGGGTTGCATTTCCCCATTTATTGGATTTCATTTTATCCAGGGGCTCTGCCTTAGTGGCAACCCCCAAAAGGTCCTTTTTTAAAGGCTGACAAATTTTGTTGGCCATTTTCAAAAAACCATCTCACTAAGTGGGTCTAAATGTTATCAATTTCTTGCAAAGAGCAAAACAGAGTAAGGGTAAGGAAAAAAAAAAAAAAAAAAAAAAACATGCAAAAATAAAAATTAGATTGTTCTACAAAAATATAAGAAATTAAACAAATATTACAAACAGGAGAGTGGGAAAATAAAGAATGAATAAAATAAAAGAAAGCCTGGTTAAACAAATAAAAATAAATAAATAATAAACTACTTATAAGAACTAATTGAAAAGAAGGAATGAAACCAAAAACAATGAATATAAAGAGAGATAAAAAAAAAAAAAACTGAAAGCAATAAAGTTTTTTAAAAGTAAAGGCTGGTAAATAAGACTGGGAAAATTAAATGTTAACCAAAGTAAAAATAAGTTGGCCGAAACCGAGGAAGCAAAAGAAATCATAAAACTAAAAATAAATAAAACTGATAAAGTATAAATAAAGAACAAAAATAGGATTTAGATTAAAGTAAACTAGCTGAAATAAGTAGTTAATGAATAAAAGAAAGAAAATATAATAAGTAATCTGGTAAGACTTTAAAATGAAATAGAATTCAAAATGGCATCCAAAAGCTGCAGAGAAAACTAAAAAACAAGTTCGACAAGAAAGAAAAATTAAAACGTTCGAAATCCAAAAATCCAAAAAATGAACTTCCCTTTTTTTCACATGTCAAAAATAAACTAAATTATAAATTAAAATGCAAAAGAAAAAGAAAAATACAGAAGCCTGGTTTGAATCTCGTCAAAACAATTAAAATAAGAAAAAAAAGATTTGTGGTCAAAGATGCTGGCAAAGACATAAAATCAAATAAGAAATCATAAAGAATGAATAAATAAATAAATCAACTTGTAAAAAAAAAAAAAACTAAAACTTAAAGGAATTAGGTGTAAAAGTGAAAATAAAATGGGGAGGGTATAAACTAAAAAGGAAAAATTCAAAAAATTCTTTTTTTTCTCTTTTTTCTTAAACTTTACTTATTTTTTGAAAATGATAAAAAGAAAACATTAACTATAAATGAAAAAACAAATGAAATAAATAAAACAGAAAAAAAAACAGTAGTCCAGTAAGACTTTACCAAACTGGACTAAAAATAAAGATGTCAGCCAAAGCCAATGAAAAAAAAGGTCTGACAAGAGAAAACAAGAAACAATAATTCAAATAGAAGAAACGAATAAATGAAAGAAAAGAAAAATAAATTAAATAAACTTAAGTAACTTGTTGGATGAAGAAAGTTCATAAAAGCACAATCGGTCAAAAGTAAGTCATCTCCAGCAAAAGACTACAGAAAGCTAAGTATGGAACTGATCTTTCTTGTCTAAATTTGTCTCAATTACTGCGCATAAGAACTATTTACATACACAAGCACAGTTTGCACAATGATACCTACACTGATAGCTATTCTGCAGTGAATGTATGCAAATAACATCCATAATGGCCGCCTGCAACATGAATGAATCCAAATTTTCACTGTTGATAAAACCAAAATGGTAGATTTTATCAAATTTATCAAGCCAGATTTGAATAGAGCATGTATAATTACACATAAATGTAAGTATTCTTGAAATTCTTAATGCGAACTAAGTGCAGGTGCTAAACTGTAAATTAACCAAAATTTCAAGCAATGAAGTTCAGATTTAGTCAAAGCATGATAAATACATTGTCATTAAATATATTCAGGTGTGTGCAACAATTCATAATGCTACAGACAGACAAAAACTATAAGATTTACATAATTTATAAAAGCAAATGGTGATTAAAACTCTCACTGTTGTGGACATACTTATACATTTTTACCAACCTTACATTACCTGCTGTTGATATATATATATATATATGTAAAAATTCCCAAGTGGATAGGATCCAGGTAGTATTCAATGTCCAGGACAGAGTAAGAATATAATATAAAAGGCTTAAACACTAATATTTCATGGTTATAATTTATTACAGTGGAATCGTAATCACGATCCAATTCATCAGACCTACAAATTCAAAAAGCAATTGGAAAATATCTTTTTCCAATTTCTTTTTAAATTTGTAGGTCTGATGAATTGGATCGTGATTACGATTCCACTGTAATAAATTATAACCATGAAATATTAGTGTTTAAGCCCTTTTTATATATATATATATATATATGTATATATATGTATATGCAATTTTTTTTATCTATATTATTTATATATTATATATGCACGGTACTGATTGGAAAGCACTCAATATCAGTGATAGAGCTAACATATTTTGTCTGATGATCGCAAATAGCATGAAACCCAGGGTCACAACCTCAAATCAATCCAACTAAATAAATAAATATATTTTCAAACATTTTTAGTTGAATAATATTGACAAGTTCTGTGTATGGAATTATTAACTTTTCAAAGTTCCAAATTAGTTGTTTTAACTAATCAGTAAAAAATAAAAATTAAAATGCACATAAAAATCTAGATTGACCATTTAAATGACATCAACTCAAGTGACTTGAAATTGGTCCCAGCAAACATGGGAATATGAGAATTAAGCAAAAACAGTTCCACAAACATACACAAAACGCAATCCATGAAAACGAATGTATCAACATTTGAAAGTACTGGTGTGGGGGGTAAAGTAAAATATAAACTATATATGAACTTGTCTGATCTTCTCTGGCAAGCCACTTACAATTTGCTTCCTTCAAATGATCTCAAGCAAAATAGTTTACGAAAATAACAGTTAAAGGAAATTTATTGTATCCCAATCAAGATGTGAACACTTACAAGGGTTCGAATCCACCATCAGCTGAAGAATGTCGACGTATCCATAGTAAGATGCAAGATAAAAAG